>JBBPBX010002037.1:38491-57736 GCA_038048925.1 Garcialebias charrua | reverse complement strand
TGTCTGAGATACACAACGTCTGATTAATTTCAAACACGAATATAACAGTAGGTAAATAAAATTATTACAAAGCTGGAAATAAAGCCTTGCCTATGTATTTGCAGAAGTTTGTTGTGTAAATATTCATTGATAAAGATCATAGAGAAGACAACTGAACACTAAAATTGTATTCACATTAACTACTACAAAGCAGATCTCAGTGTAAGAAGTAAAATAACAGAATGAGCTGGATGATGATCCTTCCAACCATCATGACTAACCTGCACCGTGGGTTGGTGCTGTGCATTGATGGCGTAGACCAAAGCCGAAGCTCCAGAGCAGTCTTCCACGCAGGGGTCGGCTCCTGCAGCCACGAGGGTTTGTGCCACCTGAACTCCAGCTCGCTCCACACAGGCGTACATCAGAGGCGTACGGCCCGCATGGTCCTGTGCATTTGGGTCTGCCTGATTGGGACAAAACACTGTAGGTTGATATCGAGTCCCTCTGAAAAAAATGGCCACTTCAAATGTGCTATTTAGAAAAAGACAGGCAGAGTTCTGAGATTATTTCTAACCATCTATCTTATAAAACCTTTTATGTAGATACAAAGCATCAGTAATGTAATAAATAAAAAAAATGACATTTTGTAATGAATCATGTCACATTAGTCCTCGATCTGCAGCATTTTTAACTTTACTCTTACAAACTTGCTCGTTTCATTCTTACTGCAAGCTAACAAACTAGCTTGTAGCACAAATGCATAACACAACATGGAGTTTGTACTTGTTCGGTGATGGACGACGGCGCGGTGAGGAACCGGGTGAAGGAGCTACTCCTCTTTTCAAAGTCCTGTGTTTGTCCCGATCAAGAAGAGGTACTGACCGGCAGCCTGTTTCTACGTACTGAAGTCCAAATCTTTCCCCATCTCAAACTGGGCGTCTATGCAATAACCTTAAAAAGAGGAAGAAAAGTGAGAAAACACGCGGACGAACACTGTGTTTCCTTCAAATACAGTATGTAGAATGTATCAACATCAACACAGTTCTCACAACAGTACAGCACCTTTAACATATACAACTTTGAACTGAACTTCACCTTTAGCCTTTTGGAGACATGTTCATAACATTTGACCTCTTACTCTGAATTACATGTTCAGTTACAATCAATATTTATTAAACAATCTTTCAAAACAGAATTGTACTCACTTAACTTTTTTTATTTTTTACTTTTGATCAGTCAGTGAGTGACGTCACACTTTTAACTCTTCTATTAACACATGAACTACTTAGTACTGTCTTGGTCTATGACCATGACTGATTTAATGAATTTACTTCATTACTGAAAGGATTGACATCCCAGTTGCTGTGAAATAGAAATTATTAACAGCTGCAGTAAATAAAAACAATAGGAAAATAATAACAAAACACGCACACCACAGTTAAAATAAAAACATAGCTGGTTAACGCCAAACACGTGACAGAAGTTCAGCTAACCATGTGAGCTGCGCATTTTGATCTGTAATGGAGGTACTTTTTATTCTTTTATCCTGTTTTATATTGTATGAATGTGTTGGCTGTATCACTACCATTACCTGCTGTAAATTAATTGCCCCTCGGGGACCTAATAATAAAGTTGAACGTTTCTGCTGCTAAGAATCTAGCAAATACACCTGCCATTTCATGTTATCGACACAAATAAAACAAAGAACGTGACAACTATTATTATGAATCAGTAAAACTGAGTTAAATATATTTATCATGGCAGTACAACATATATTCATATATTTTAATACAACAATCACCTTACAAAGTAAGGTGACCAGATTTCTGAAGGCAAATCGGGGGACATTTCCTGCTCGGAGACGAAAAACAATTAAATTTGATCAAGATGAAATTAAAAACGGGGACAGTTACAGTTTCATTTATTTTTACATATTTATTCATGTTTAAACAACTAAAATCAAATATAACAGCAGGAATGTGTCTTCACACTTTTAACATTTCCTAAGAGTAATAAAATGAATAATGTAATAGTAGTACCGGTAGTAATAAAGTACTAAAACTGGGGAGGAGAGTCAAGGTGTATACTAGTAAGTGAGCGTGCATACCTTGTGAGTGAATGAGAACATGTATGTACTTTCAGTGGTGTGTATAAGTACACAGTGTATGTTTACGTAGCTGATGTGTATTTATACCCTGATGCATGCTCAATAATCCAGGTAGAAAAATCTAAAAAAGCTAAGTCTGGTCCTCTGGACATTCAAAAAACAAAACAAAACAAAAAAATTGTAGAAACGTTTCGTCTTTCGTCCGAAAGACTTCCTCAGTCTGAGATGCTGTATTCAGCTCAGCACAGAAGATCAACATCATCAGGTCAGGACTCTGAGGTCTACACTCATCTCCAGGCCAGCGGTCACTCTTTCAGGGATGAAGATGTTCACATCCTTGATAGAGAGGAACGATGGTTTGAGAGAGGAGTAAAGGAGGCCATCTTTGTGAAAAGAAACCGTCCATCATTAAACAGAGGTGGAGGCCTCCGGGTTCAACTGTCCCCCTCTTACAATGCTGTTATTGCTAGTATCACTCAGCCCTCTGTGAATAGCAAACAACCATCAGGGTGCTAACGATCCATCGTTAGGCTGATGGTCCTCCTTGATCATGTGAGCAGCTGGTTTCGGCTGTCATCAGCCAACTGGTTGATCCACTGTGAGAGGGTGCTATTTATAAGACTGAGCTGAATACAGCAGCTCAGACTGAGGAAGTCTTTCGGACGAAAGACGAAACGTTTCTACAATTTTTTTGCTTTGTTTTGTTTTTTGAATGTCCAGAGGACCAGACTTAGCTTTTTTAGATGTGTATTTATATTGTGTGTGTGCGTGTGTGTGTGTGTGCGTGTGAGGTGAGTGAAGGTCAGGTAGTCCGCTGACATGAGCTCATCTCCGGTTCTGCGAGGCCTCCTCTGTCTGAAGAGCCATCAGCCATGGAGGTCTGGAATAGAAGAGCAGCAGAAAAGGTTACGCACAAAACTGAAAGAGCACAGATAATAGTAACAAGAAATACTTAAAACATAACAAATAAGACACAATTTAGTGATTATATTCCTATTGTTTTCCTTTTATTTGTTCTTCCACTTATTTCATCGTTACTCAAAAAAACGCTTTATTCTTCTTTCTATCAGTCTTCCTATTTTCCTCTGCTCTCGTTCACTCTTTTCTACCAGTCTTTGTATTTTTCTTCTCTCTTTAACTCTTCTTTCTATCAGTCTATTTCCCTCCTCTCTCCTCTTCTATAAGTCTTCCAGTTCTCTAATAAACAGAGACATCATATAATCACAATCCCCTCCAAAAATATTAGAACATATAACATACTGAAAATTTACTATTTAACAAAGAAAACAATATTTTTGTTTCAGATACTCCCTTTAGAAGTTGATAAGTTGTAGATGAGAAACTGGGGTTATAATATTATAAATATTAACATTATTGAAAATGATTTAGAGCTCATCACAGCACAGAAACAGCACTGGTGAAAGTTACTTATGATATTCTCATGGCCTCTGACAATGGACAGGTGTCTACACTGGTCCTGTTAGACCTCACAGCTGCATTTCATACAGTTGATCACAATGTTTTATTACACGCCTAAGCCTGAAAGTCTATGTTCACAATTCAATTCAGTTTATTCATATATTTCCTAATCACAACAGAAGTCATCTCAAGGCACTGAACAGAAACATTCATATACTGTATATATAAAAGTAAGTTAACACAATTTATCTGAGGAGCCAGCAGACTGATTTGAGTTTTAATATATTAGCAAAACAACTCATAACTAGCTAAACTAAAGGTCAATGCTTGATTTGGGTCTTCATCTTTAGTTAAAGTAAACACATCTCAGCCCTATTTTATTTTTAACCTGGACACAGCTGACAACACTAGAAACATTTCCTACTGCTGCGAACAGAACTTATATCACGGCAGGATCAGCTCAGTTCAAACTAAATAATCCGTTCATACCATCACAGGAGAGCTCCTGTCAGTGTTGACAAACTCGAGAAGCTTCTTCTTCTTCTGTTTTAAAGGCGGCGCGCATGGCTCTTCTTCTTCTTCTTCTGTGTGTAACATCAGTGCTGCAGCGCCGGCGTCACCAGCTTCTACTGTAATAGCGGTTGTTGCGAGCAACTGCACGCGCGAACCTCAAATCGGGGACATTTTCGGGGACAGATTTAGCTGGGGACAGGTCGTCCAAGACGGGGACTGTCCCCGAAAATCGGGGACGTCTGGTCACCCTATTAAAAAGGGGAAGAAAAGTGAGAAACGACACGGACAGACCCTGTGTTTCCTCTACAGTATGTAGAATGGAGAAAAAGGCCGTGTGCGCCCCCTCCTGGACATATACGTATAAATGAATAAGTCTGTGGTGCAGAATAGTACATTACAAATGTCCACTCTGGAGGTAAAACGAGAAGGTCCTCGCTGCAGCAGAGTTCACGCTCCACACTGCCTCGATGTGGAAACAAAAGCTGAAGGCGGAAGAGCGGAGGATGACGTCATGCAGCCGTTGGATTTCCCATCATGCATCCCGTTTTTCAACAGCTAAAAATATTTAAAAACAAGAAAGTAAGCTGTGTAAACTGTTCAGGGTTTCTGTTTTTTTTTTTCAGGCTATACATGTGTTGAATTTGAAGCCAGAAAATTTTCCACATTGCAACCGTGAGTGAAAACCGTATTCTTTCAGACCCACATAAAAAGCGATGAGCGTCAGTGCAGTGTAGGTTGAGATGGCAGATCGTGGAAAGTCATTCCATTGCAGATGACCTTCCCCTGCTGTGGCGCTATGATGCGTCTGTGAACCTTGTTCACAAGATTGTGAACAAATCTGAACACCTTGTTCATGAAGATGAGGAACTGGTAAAGGTAACTTAAAAGGTCAGTATCAAATGTAACTATACAGTAAAAGGTAAGTATATTCGTCATGATGTAATAATGTTCCCCATGAGGTGGACATTGGTAATCAGATGCATTAATGTGCACCAGGAGGAACACGAAACACCATCTCAACCACTTTTTGTTGGGGTTTTATCCACTTTTTGTTGGGGTTTTATCATACACAATACACGTTTTTATAACTATAAAATTTATAATTCTAATTTATAATACCATAAACTGTGCAGTTATACTCTTATGATAACATATTTGCACAGCTTCATTCATAAATCAGACTCGTTGACTGTTAGCTATTGTGCACTGGTGTTGTTAGCCCATATTAGCTCAAGTTTTCCTGTTGGTGAATTCTCTCCCGAGATGGAACAATGGCAGAGCAGCCGACTCGTAGCCCGGAGGTTGTGGATCGATTCTGATCAATGCCATTTTATGGGACATACAATATTGACAACACACAGCATTTAATATTATTATTATCTAAAGTGACTAAAATCAGTTAATATTTTATGTAGAAAAGGCATTTATATTTATTTACTGATTATTCATTTCCTCTATATTTTATACATTTAAATAGAATATTGTCACACAGACGTCACCATGGCGCTGGTTTACGCTGCAATGCAATCTGAAAAAAAACTTTTTATCATTCATGCTTTATGATAATCATGAAATTTACAATGTTAATTTATAATCATAAAAGAGTAACTGTGCACAGTTACTTTTTATAAATTTGCACGTCTTTGTTCATAAACCAACTGTTGCTTTTTTCTGCATTCATTTCTCTCGGAGCTACGTTCTGTTGTGTCAAACTAAGGACAATGAGAAGACTTTTTTTTTTTTTCCGATTATTTATTTTAATCCGAAGCATTACTAAAAGATGCTTTTCTGATCATGAGAAGTTCTTCTGTGACTTATCCCTCATGTACTTAAAAAGAATTGCGCGGGCTGCTGTGCTTCGCCTGGTTGGCTCACTGGAAGAGCGTAGGGTTATCATACAAGAAGCTCTCTCTCAACTTGGGTTCGAACCCCATGTCCGCTCGATTCGCCGACTCAAGTGAACAATGATTTAACATATTTTACATTTCAGAGTCAGAGAGTCAGAGAAACTTTATTGTCATTTGCACCGCATGTGGTACATGTGATGAAACGAGATTATGTACGCACACCAGTGTGAAAAAAGAACTGTACACTTTACAAAAAAAGCAACATTTCATTTAGATTTCCTTACTTTAATTCCATTTAATGCATGTTTCTCACCAAGTTTGTGTAAATGCAGCAGTTTTAAAGACATTTGAACTTTGATACACCAGGGGCCTCATGTATAAAGACTTGCGTGAACTTCTTACTGAAACGTGACGTACGGTCAAATCCAGAAAACGGCGTACGCACAAAAAAATCCAGATGTATCAAACTGTGCGTACGCCGGAATCCACGCACATTGCTTTTGTACATCACAATCAACGTGGAATTGAGCGCACATGAGAGAGTGGCCGACTCCGCCTTTGACACGCCTCCATATAAATATGCAAATTCATTTAAATATGCCCTGCACCAGAGGAATGTCGTCTTGTCCCATCATGCATCACGTTCTTCAACTGCTAAAACAGCTAAAAATAAACAAAAAACAAGAATTTAAGCTGTGCAAGACTATTCAGTCTTTCTGTTTTTTATATCTTTTGCAGGTTATATTCTAATTGCGTCCATGTGGATGTAATAATTGTTAATCATGTGTGTTTGGTGTGAACAATAATGATTTTCACATCATGAACAGTTTCTCAGAATCACCTCTAAGTGTCGCCAATGGAACCAAAACCACAGAAACGTGCGTACGCCAGCCCTGGAGTTGGCGTGGGGCTGCGCACATTTCCACGTTCAGTTCTGTTTTGATACATACGGTCCGGAGTTTTGCGTGGAAAATGGCGTACGCAAGGTTTTTGTGCGTACGCACCGTTGATATATGAGGCCCCTGATCTGCACTACAGTATTTGTGTTTATAGTGAAATAAAAACATCACCACTAGACTGTCAGAAATAGGGGTAGAGTAGGAGTACATTTCTGTCCCCTAACGTACATTTCTAACTCCTGAGGTATTGTACCCCATAAAGGACTAATATCAAACCTTGTGTGTGGCACATAATTGTACTTCTTGAGGGCCTAAAAGGTACATTTTTGTTCTCAAGGAGTTAATGGTACATATATGTACCCTTTATTGATAACTGTAGGGTACAGTTTCAGAATATGAACACCAAGGAAACACAAAATATTAAAACAATGTGATTTGAAAGTAATAAGTTCAAATTTTTATTAAATGGTTGAGTGGCTAGTTAAGTAGACTTGAGCAAATATTTAATGAAAAATACTTAGAAGTGGATTTGTGCAGTTAGTGTTTTTAATATCAAACAAGTTACATTTTCATTTCATATTATATTTTAATATTATCACACTCGGTTTGCAGCCGAGTGTGATGCGTCCGGGATGAAGATCAGTTCCTCCAAATCCGAGGCCATGGTCTTGAGCCGGAAAAGGGTAGCATGCCCTCTCCGGGTCGGGGAGGAGGTCCTGCCCCAAGTGGAGGAGTTTAAGTATCTCGGGATCTTGTTCACGAATGAGGGAAAACTGGAGCGTGAGATCGATAGGCGGATAGGTGCAGCGTCCGCAGTGAAGCGGGCGCTGTACCGGTCTGTCGTGGTGAAGAGAGAGCTGAGTCGAAAGGCAAAGCTCTCAATTTACCGATCGATCTACGTTCCCACCCTCATCTATGGTCATGAGCTTTGGGTTGTGACCGAAAGAACGAGATCTCGGATACAAGCGGCTGAAATGAGTTTTCTCCGCAGGGTGTCTGGACTCTCCCTTAGAGATAGGGTGAGAAGCTCGGTCATCCGGGAGGGACTCGGAGTAGAGCCGCTGCTTCTCCACATCGAGAGGAGCCAGTTGAGGTGGCTCGGGCATCTGGTTAGGATGCCTCCTGGACGCCTCCCTGGTGAGGTGTTCCGGGCATGTCCCACCGGGAGGAGACCCAGAGGAAGACCCAGGACACGCTGGAGGGACTATGTTTCTCGGCTGGCCTGGGAACGCCTTGGGATTCCCCCAGAGGAGCTGCTCCAAGTGGCTGGGGAGAGGGAAGTCTGGGCCTCCCTACTTAGGCTGCTACCCCCGCGACCCGACCCTGGATAAGCGGATAAAAATGGATGGATGGATTTATTTGAAGGGGAGACTCTGAGATCATTTAGTCAGATTCAGGAGAAATATGGTTTGGTTTCATCTGACTTTTACAGATTCTTGCAATTGAGAAGTTTCCTAATGTCCCATGCTGAATGGTCTCTCCTTAAATCAAGGCCTACTGACTTAGAAGTGTTCTTTATAAAGGTCACTAAAGAAAAAAATTCTGGTAAAACGGTGTCAAATCTATACAAATTATTACAGTCATGTTTGACGGGGGGGGGCTCCTGGAATAAAGGAAAAGTGGGAACTAAAAATGAATGTTGTGATTGAGGATCAAGATTGGGAGCTAATATGTGAAAATGGACATAAATTGACTAGCAGTCCAACATGGAAATAATTTTATTGGAAAGTGATAGTTAGATATTTCAAAACACAACATATTATATACATATGCAGTGGAGAGCGTCCTGTGCTCCAGCATCAATGTGTGGCATGGAGGCTGCACAGTTGCAGAGAGGAAAGCTCTACAAAGAGTGGTGAAGGCTGCACAGAAGTCTGTTGGAGTCAGTCTCCCCACCATCACAGACATTTACACCTCCAGATGCAGAAAAAGAGCCACCTGCATCATGAAAGACCTCACTCACCCAGCACACTCACTCTTTGCACCACTCCCCTCGGGACGGAGGTTGAGGAGCATCAAATGTAGAACCACTAGACTGAGGAACAGCTTCTACCCTGAGGCTGTCAGACTCATGAATAAATAAATAATAAGAATAAACACTGCAAAATGTCACATCATGCTGATGCTGATCTGTTTCTTGTTGCTGCGTTCATCTGTGACCATCTGCTCATGTTCGTGCTGCTGTTTATAATGATGTTTTTCTACTACATTAGGGCTTAGTGTATTACTAGCTGATGTCTCTCTTAGTTAATCCTAGATGTTATTATTGTTTTTCTCTTGCATTTGTTGTTGGATGTAACTGGGACCCTGTGTACATAATCTCGTTTTCAACACATGTACTACATGCGGTGCAAATGACAATAAATTCTCTCTGACTCTGACTCTGATTATTTCAAGATTTGATAAGACTAAATCAAATTTGTGCTGGAGACAGTGTGGACTGGTTGGAGATCACACACACATATTTTGGGATTGTCCAAAGCTTAAAACTTTTTGGGAAGGAGTTAGAGAGGAAATTTCAAATATTTTACACATTTTTATTGATTGGAGCCCCCTTGTCTTTGTTCTGGGAATGGCCCCGAGTGATTTATTAAGTAAAGAAAAACGATACCTGCTGGGAGTCCTTGTGCTGGTAGCAAAGAAAATTTTAACAGTGTGTTGGTACAAACCTTTACCTCCTACTATAAATCAATAGAAAGAAAGATTGGTGAATGTTTACACGATGGAGAAAATAACAGCAAAACTAAATATGTCCATTGATTTATTTAAGAAAAGGTGGAACCCATTGCAATGATAACATACTTGAAACTGACATTGTAGCAAGTAAAATAAGGCCGAATGCACAGGTACACTATGTGTATGTTTAACATGTGTTTCTGTTAAGATGTAGACAAAAACCACGTGAAGAAGACCTTCCCTTTATTTCTTTTCTGTATGTAATCTATTTTTATTTTCATTTATGAGACTTCACTGATTAGAGGAGAAAAGACTCTAGAATAGGCTATATGCCACGGGTAGTGGTGACGTACTTCCGTTAAAATGTGGGCCGTACGCTGCACTTCCGGTTCTGGTCGACAGCAGTTGTTGTTAGCGGTAGCTTCTAGAACTAGACCATGTAAAAGACACAAATGGTAAATTATCTGCGAGCTACTGGTACAACAAGAGAGATTTGTTGTGTGCCGTTGTGTCCAGTGAATAGCAGGGACAATAGAGCGCTTAGTTTTTTATATTTTAATGCCAGAGTTCGTGGCTAACCGAGTTAGCCTTAAAGCTAACACTCGGTTGTAGCTGGCGTTTTAAACCTCAGAATATTCAAGAGCCAGCATCAAACAGTGGTTAAAAATGAGCTGTACCTGCATTGTTCCAGTGGAATAATTATCCCTTCCATGACCGGGGCTTTGGGAGAAGCAGCAAAGAGGACAGCGAGGAGGAGAACACAGCAGCTGCAGCTCAGTAAGAAACATGAATATGACTCGACTCCACATCCTGCACTTGTAGATTTAATGTTGGAGTCATGATGAGTGATTTAATAAAAGTTTGTAACTACATACTTTTAAAATAATATTCAGATTTTAACAGTTTTCTAATCTGTAAATATGTTTGTAAACTCCTAGTAACTTCAGGGCACCTCTGAAATATTCTCTGCTGTTTCCTTTAATATGAAACCAGAACTGTTTCACTTCAATAAAACTTTTATTTCCTGAGATGTAATTATTTATTTTAAAGCATAACTCTCATAAAGAGTTCTCTGTTTGGTTTTTTATGTTATGAAGGTAAATATGTAATATATAAAGGTAACCTGTAAAGGTAAATAATAATAATAATAATAATGAATTCAATTTATAACGCACTTTTCATTAATGAAAATCTCAAAGTGCTACAAGGAGCAACAGAATTAAATGACAATAAAACAAATAATAAAACAATTAAAATCAATAACAATATCAGCTAAGATCAAAAGTAGAATCATGAGGAGGTAGAGTATGCTTGGTCGAAAAGAAAGGTCTTCAAGTCGCTCTTAAAGTCAACCACAGACTGTGGGGCTCTTAGACAGTCAGGAAGAGAGTTCCACAGGCGGGGGGCAGCCACACTGAAAGCCCGGTCTCCCATGGTCCTTAATTTGGTTCTCGGAATGTGAAGGAGATTGCTGTTCTGTGACCGCAGCGAACGGGTGGATGAGTATGGAATGAGAATATCCTTCAGATAATCTGGTGAAGTTCCGTGTAAGCATTGATGTGTAATGAGAGCAGTTTTGTACTGAATTCTGTAGGCGACAGGAAGCCAATGAAGGTTATGGAGAATGGGCGTAATATGTTCAAATTTACGAACTCTCAACAAGATCCTTGCTGCACTGTTTTGAATATATTGAAGTTTCTGAAGGTTTTTGCCAGGGATTCCAATAAACAGGGAGTTGCAGTAGTCGAGCCTGGAGGAGACAAAAGCATGGACGAGCTTCTCAGCATCGGAAAAAGTTAGGGATGGGCGAAGTCTGGAGATGTTTCGAAGATGGAAGAAGCAAGTTTTAAACAGATGCTTAATGTGATTTTCAAATGTAAGATTGGAGTCCATTTTTATTCCAAGATTAGTAACAGAGGTGGAGAGGGGGATGTCTTGTCCAGAAAAGGAAAGTCTTGTTATAGGAGATGTTTGTACCTGGTGAGGGGTGCCAATCAGTATGGCCTCAGTCTTGGAGCAGTTTAATTGAAGAAAGTTCTGATTCATCCATGCCCTAATTGCCTCCAGGCAGGCAGAGAGGGCAGTGAGTGAAGATGGAGATGACAAGGTGGAAGATGAGGATGCTCCAGTCCTGATGTAAAGCTGTGTATCGTCGGCATAACAGTGAAAAGAAATGTTGAACTGATTAATAATTTGACCTAAAGGCAGCATGTAAAGGGAAAACAGCAGGGGCCCCAGAACCGACCCCTGAGGGACACCACAGGAGACACAAACTGTCTGGGACGTGGCGTTGCCAAGACTAACACATTCCAGCCTATTGGAGAGGAAAGATTTGAACCAGTCCAGGACTGTGTCATAGAGACCGACCTCCACATGAAGACGGTGAAGGAGGATACTATGGTCCACAGTGTCCAATATATAATAAACACTTTTTTGTTTTTTCAGGTTTGCATCATCTGACCTCCTGATGTGACTGCTCTGCCGTCCATGGTCAGTGTTCACCAAGAATGAGACGAGAGGAACTCCCCATCAAGTTCAAGTTGTGTTTATTTGTCATATACAGGTTAACACAGAGTTAACAGTACAATGAAGTGCTCAGGATGAGAAGATCCGATTTGACTTGCTAAAAAACTATACTATACTAAAAGCATGCAAAGTGAAAAAGTAATTATAATATTCACAAAGTCCTGAAGAGAGACAGTAAACATGGTTGGATATACAGTAATGATGCAGCAGGATGAATTTGAATGAACTACTGTAAGTATTTCAAACTAGTAATACAGTACAAGCTAACATGCACATAGTTATATATATATACATATATATATATATATATATATATATATATATATATATATATATATATATATACACTACACATAATCAACATTACACAGGTTGTGTGACAGGTTATTGCACAAGTAGTGACATTGAGATTGAATTATTAGTTATTACCAGTTGTTCAGTGTTATTTATTGATTATTTATCCACACCACCCCATCAACCCATATCCTGCAGCCCATTGAGTTCTTCCTGTTCTTAAATGACCTTGACCTTGGATCAAAGCAACGGGACCTTGCTGACCGGTACGGTGTCCATCAGTCCACGGTCAGGCGGATCATCACTGCAACTTTTTATTGACAGTACTCGGCTCAATTAGGACCCGATACAGTACCTGAAGAGCAGATGCATAAAAATCTACCTACTGTAGACTACTGTACCCTGACACTACAGTCACACTACTTACTACTTGTAAGAAAATAAAATGTTCAAAACATTCTGACTTTGTCTTCTTATTATCACCCAAAAAAATGTGTATGTTGATTTAAGACAGGCTTAGAGTTCAGTTTATTTTAGCCAGTTTATTAAAAACAAATTTGATGATGATGTTACATTACTGTAGAAAACATATGAGGCACAAGATTTAAACAGTTTATAGCATTACAGCTTCTGACTTTAAGTCACAGCTTCCTCGACAGCTAATGGAGATTTAAAAACATTAATCAGTCAGACAAAGGTAAGTGATGAAGCAGCTCTTCTGTTCAACCATCCACATGGATCACATGTCCTTCGTCATCAGTGGAGCAACTTGTTTGTATTTGATCTCAGCTCACAAACATCCAGGCTGGACCAGCTGGCTCCCTCCTCATCATCACTACGGTGTCCTGTACAGTGAAAGAAAACATCTCTTATTAAGAGCTGCTATAAACAGTGAGATTCACAAAACCATATAGCAGACATGTGTTGAATATAAAGAGTTTATATTGTCTGATATTTAACTTCAACTCAAGTTTTGTACACAAACTTGAATTAAAATAATTAAATTAAAATAACTTGTGTTTCTAAATCTGTCTAAATCTCCTGCCTCCTTGTTTGAAACTGAACTGTCAGGTGGCTTTGACTCAAACAGTGGCTTCTGGCTGCTCCTCATGGACTGTAAACACTCAGCCCTGACTTCTCCTGCCTCCTTGTTTGAAACTAACATTTGTGTTAAATCAGAAATGTACAGACAAAACACGTTTACTCAACAATTTAGCAAGGGTTAACTATGTTAGCTGTGTTAGCCTACATGATGCAGTTTGGTGAACTGAAAACAAATACAGACTTACCTTCAGAGTTATTTATGTAGTTGGACACATAAAGCTTAAATCCTTTGTCTTTCTTAGATGTGCGCTTTAGACAAGGTCTGAATAATTCTGTACACATCCTTGACTGTCGGCAAGTCCTGCAGAGATTGTGTAAAGATCGCCATCCTGTGGCTGTGAACCGGAAGTGCGCCGTCTGTCCAATGAATGCGGAAGTGATAGAACGGAAGTCCGTGGCATATAGCCTATTTCAGCTTGCCGAATTGTTCGAATGTTTTATGTTGAAAGATGTTTGTGAATTAACAAAATAAAATCTTGTAAAAAATAAACTGATTATTTAGTAATCATCCCACAGCATGGTTTTTCCTCTCTTCTCATGTATTACCCTACATCAGTTGATGCTTGTTGTCATTTGTTAAACATTAAACATTACTCTTCCACACACCAACAAGAGTCAAAGCCCACCTGTGGGAGTAGCTCAAACTCACATCATATCTGAAGTGATTAAACGTGATGTTGATAGACTCACTTGTTCCTCGGAAGTTGAAGATGTTTTCTCCCGCGGTCGAGGTGAGCCCATCTTCAGGATGATCTCAGATGGCGACATGCAAGACACTGGCGAGGAGTTCGGGGACAGGGGGACGTTCAAGTAATGCCTGGTCACTGGGCTTGCATTTCTACCCATCTCTGTGGCGATGATGATGATGTCACGACCCCTGGCCTGGCAGGCATCTAGTGACACCTGCGGTGGAGGAGTGAAGGTGGAGCGCTAATAACTTTTAACCAGGCTTGGAAAGGCTCTGAAGGTGCCTCCATATGGGTTTTTAATTATATCAGTTTTCAGTTTGACCATTAGGGGTCACAGTTTGAAGAGATTAACTGTGGTGTTCCTCAAGGTTCAGTGTTTGATCCTCAAGTTTTTTTTTAAATTTTAGACGGAATATGAAGTCAAATAGACTGACATTTAAAGTGGTAGGTGTGATGATTGAATGAATTATGTGTATGTCCACTAGGTGGCGAGCATGAGTTTATGTGAATGCATAAATGTAAAGAAAAGAACAACACAAGTAGATAGTTAATGAGAGACACCTGTGAGCAACCTGTGTGAGCAGCTTGACAAAAAGATACTTTAATAAAAGTGTCTGAGAGATACACAACGTCTGATTAATTTCAAACACGAATAGAACAGTAGGTAAATAAAATTATTACAAAGCTGGAAATAAAGCCTTGCCTATGTATTTGCAGAAGTTTGTTGTGTAAATATTCATTGATAAAGATCATAGAGAAGAGAACTGAACACTAAAATTGTATTCACATTAACTACTACAAAGCAGATCTCAGTGTAAGAAGTAAAATAACAGAATGAGCTGGATGATGATCCTTCCAACCATCATGACTAACCTGCACCGTGGGTTGGTGCTGTGCATTGATGGCGTAGACCAAAGCCGAAGCTCCAGAGCAGTCTTCCACGCAGGGGTCGGCTCCTGCAGCCACGAGGGTTTGTGCCACCTGAACTCCAGCTCGCTCCACACAGGCGTACATCAGAGGCGTACGGCCCGCATGGTCCTGTGCATTTGGGTCTGCCTGATTGGGACAAAACACTGTAGGTTGATAGAGTCCCTCTGAAAAAAATGGCCACTTCAAATGTGCTATTTAGAAAAAGACAGGCAGAGTTCTGAGATTATTTCAAACCATCTATCTTATAAAACCTTTTATGTAGATACAAAGCATCAGTAACATAATAAATAAAAAACTGACATTTTGTAACGAATCATGTCACATTAGTCCTCAATCTGCAGCATTTTTAACTTTAGTCTTAACTAACATCACAAACTTGCTCGTTTCATTCTTACTGCAAGCTAACAAACTGCAAGCTAACAAACTAGCTTGTAGCACAAATGCATAACACAACATGGAGTTTGTACTTGTTCGGTGATGGACGACGGCGCGGTGAGGAACAGGGTGAAGGAGCTACTCCTCTTTTCAAAGTCCTGTGTTTGTCCCGATCAAGAAGAGGTACTGACCGGCAGCCTGTTTCTACGTACTGAAGTCCAAATCTTTCCCCATCTCAAACTGGGCGTCTATGCAATAACCTTAAAAAGAGGAAGAAAAGTGAGAAAACACACGGACGAACACTGTGTTTCCTTCAAATACAGTATGTAGAATGTATTAACATCAACACAGTTCTCACAACAGTACAGCACCTTTAACATATACAACTTTGAACTGAACTTCACCTTTAGCCTTTTGGAGACATGTTCATAACATTTGACCTCTTACTCTGAATTACATGTTCAGTTACAATCAATATTTATTAAACAATCTTTCAAAACAGAATTGTACTCACTTAACTTTTTTTATTTTTTACTTTTGATCAGTCAGTGAGTGACGTCACACTTTTAACTCTTCTATTAACACATGAACTACTTAGTACTGTCTTGGTCTATGACCATGACTGATTTAATGAATTTACTTCATTACTGAAAGGATTGACATCCCAGTTGCTGTGAAATAGAAATTATTAACAGCTGCAGTAAATAAAAACAACAGGAAAATAATAACAAAACACGCACACCACAGTTAAAATAAAAACATAGCTGGTTAACGCCAAACACGTGACAGAAGTTCAGCTAACCATGTGAGCTGCGCATTTTGATCTGTAATGGAGGTACTTTTTATTCTTTTATATTGTATGAATGTGTTGGCTGTATCACTACCATTACCTGCTGTAAATGAATTGCCCCTCGGGGACCCAATAATAAAGTTGAAAGTTTCTGCTGCTAAGAATCTAGCAAATACACCTGCCATTTCATGTGATCGACACAAATAAAACAAAGAACGTGAAAACTATTATTATGAATCAGTAAAACTGAGTTAAATATATTTATCATGGCAGTACAACATATATTCATATATTTTAATACAACAATCACCTTACAAAGTAAGGTGACCAGATTTCTGAAGGCAAATCGGGGGACATTTCCAGCTCGGAGACGAAAAACAATTAAATTTGATCAAGATGAAATTAAAAACGGGGACAGTTACAGTTTCATTTATTTTTACATATTTATTCATGTTTAAACAACTAAAATCAAATATAACAGCAGGAATGTGTCTTCACACTTTTAACATTTCCTAAGAGTAATAAAATGAATAAAGTAATAGTAGTAGTAATAGAGTATTAAAACTGGGGAGGAGAGTCAAGGTGTATACTAGTAAGTGAGCGTGCATACCTTGTGAGTGAATGAGAACATGTATGTACTTTCAGTGGTGTGTATAAGTACACAGTGTATGGTTAGGTAGCTGATGTGTATTTATACCCTGATGCATGCTCAATAATCCAGGTAGAAAAATCTAAAAAAGCTAAGTCTGGTCCTCTGGACATTCAAAAAACAAAACAAAACAAAAAAATTGTAGAAACGTTTCGTCTTTCGTCCGAAAGACTTCCTCAGTCTGAGATGCTGTATTCAGCTCAGCACAGAAGATCAACATCATCAGGTCAGGACTCTGAGGTCTACACTCATCTCCAGGCCAGCGGTCACTCTTTCAGGGATGAAGATGTTCACATCCTTGATAGAGAGGAACGATGGTTTGAGAGAGGAGTAAAGGAGGCCATCTTTGTGAAAAGAAACCGTCCATCATTAAACAGAGGTGGAGGCCTCCGGGTTCAACTGTCCCCCTCTTACAATGCTGTTATTGCTAGTATCACTCAGCCCTCTGTGAATAGCAAACAACCATCAGGGTGCTAACGATCCATCGTTAGGCTGATGGTCCTCCTTGATCATGTGAGCAGCTGGTTTCAGGCTGTCATCAGCCAACTGGTTGATCCACTGTGAGAGGGTGCTATTTATAAGACTGAGCTGAATACAGCAGCTCAGACTGAGGAAGTCTTTCGGACGAAAGACGAAACGTTTCTACAATTTTTTTGATTTGTTTTGTTTTTTGAATGTCCAGAGGACCAGACTTAGCTTTTTTAGATGTGCATTGAAGGAATTTCAGTTAAAGACGTGTTCTGAATGACCAGGCGTTTCTTAGAAAAAGTAAGGTTTATTGATTAAGACACAGGTTTAAAACAGGTTAAACAGAAAATGGGCATTTAGGTCAATTCATGTGCACACGAACCAAGCTGCTGGATCGAACCTCTCGCCGTGAAGTCGCTCCAGGAATGCCTAAAGTGTCTCTTTGATACGTGATGTTATGTGGTACCATAAATTGTTTTGGGATTCTGCTGTTGTCCCATTGGTTAAGCCTGATAGTCGCCTTAGCAACGAGATTTATGATCCTGCTCAAGGTCTCCGCTTCCTGACCTTTATCAGTTTGTGTGCTTCTTTGTTTGTGCCAATTCAGAGGAGCAGTTCTAGATTTAAACGAGTTTTGCTTAAGTTTAAACAAGTTATTGTCCTGTGCACCTTGTGTGTGATTAACTAAGTGTGAGCCTGTGTGTTGAGCATGATTTCTGATGTGTGTGGTACACCAAAGATGTTTTTGCTGCATGTGTGCCCTCCCCCCCCTGGAATGTGTTATGTGCAGCTCTGGTTTGCTTCAAAGAGGTGGCTCGTGGGTCGAGGCCTGGTCCATCAGCTTGGTCCGTGAGATTAATGCTGGCACACCTGAACATGTAAAACCCTTTGTGGTTACATGAGACACATTTGTGAATAGAAACACTTCTACTATAGGTTTGATCATGTGAATAATATAGGTTTAATCATACTAACGTGTATAACAGTGATTTATCCTTCATCTCCCTCTCTCGGCCTATCAAAGATAGGCCGCAACCACCAGCAGAGCACCAGGGGCCCCCGCAGAGGAACCCCATCCCAACACACCAGCGAAGGAAAACCACCCACAACAAGAAAAATAAAAAAATCAAGTAATCAAACCACCAAAATCAACTAACCCCAGTCCAAACCTCCATCCGACTCCAAAACTAAACATCATCTAAACACAAAAACAATAATCAACCGTTGAAAGCCGTAGTGGCCTAATCTACTCAAGCCTAAAAATGACAAATGCAGTTTCCACCTGCACTCCAACTCCCCAGCTGGGGCCCACCCCCGAACTCCTCATCCACTCTACAGGCACCTGGACTCAGCCGAATACCTGAGAGCTCCTTCACCCAGCAGCGAACTGCGCCTGACCTCCATCTGACCCCAGAACCAACCATCCCGACTAACCCCAAACTGACTCCATCATTCACCCCGATGAAAACATGAAACCCCCTCCAAACAGCAAGACCACCAGAGAAATAATATAATTAGGACAAAATCAACCCTCTTCCATTCCACACCCAAACACTCCCCACTACTACAGGTATCTGTTGTCTGCCAAATACAGGTGAGTCTGTGCGGCAGGCGACGGTGTGGACCCCGCCTGCACCAAGGGAAACGCCGTCCCAACATCCTCCATTTCCCTGGAAGCAATCATCCTCGAGACTTTTGCCCGTGCACAAGGTGTCACACACCCCATAAATAAGCAGAACAGAACCAGAATAGCTAGTGGCAAGGCCAAAATCTTGACCAACACCTGAGGCCATGATCCTCTCGTGAACCACGACAGTGCATGCCACAGCCCTGTATGCGCCTCCTCCGTCTGATGCTTCTGAAGCTCCCTCAGATGGCGCAGGGCCGCTGTCACCCTGACCTGTGGATCTGAAACAGACGCATCAGGTATAAAGGTACAGCAGGTGCCATTATTAATCACCTCACACACTCCATTAACAG
>JBBPBX010002037.1:7595-37785 GCA_038048925.1 Garcialebias charrua | reverse complement strand
TAATAATAATAATAATAATAATAATAATAATAATAAACTTTATTTGTATAGCACCTTCCTACAATGCCTTGCATTGACCAAGGTGCTTAACAGGATAAAAAGATGAATAAACTGGAACAATAAATCAATGAAAATAGAATAAGAAACAGCAATAAAAGAAGGCAATGGAAATAAAAATGCTACATATTAAAATACCAAAAGTAATAAAAGTTACACACTGAAAGCTTTTTTGAACAAGTGGGTCTTCAGTCTGGTTTTGAACAGAGTCAGATCAGAGGTGGCACGCAGCTCAAGGGGGAGACTGTTCCAGGCTTTTGGGCCGGCAACAGAAAATGACCGGTCTCCCCATTGTTTGTACCTTGAGCGAGGCACCTCCAGCAGGTGTTGACTGGCAGATCGTAAAGCTCTGCTGGGGTGATGGACTTCCAAAAGTTCTGAGATGTAGAGAGGTGCAAGTCCATTCAGAGCTTTGAAAACAAACAGCAGCAGCTTGAACTGTATCCTGAACTGAACCGGGAGCCAGTGTAGAGAGGACAGGACAGGAGTGATGTGTTCATATTTTCGTGTGTTGGTCAAAAAGCGCGCGGCAGAGTTCTTAAATGTACTCAAATAAAGCTGCACGGACTGCTGTGCTTCGCCTGCTGGCTCACTGGAAGCGCGTAGGGTTACCATACAAGAAGCTCTCTCTCGACTTGGGTTCGAACCCCATGTCCGCTCGATTCGCCGACTCAAGTGAACAAAACATATTTTACATTTCAGAGTCAGAGAGTCAGAGAATATTTAATGTCATTTGCACCGCATGTGGTACATGTGATGAAACAAGTTTATGTGCGCACACCAGTGTGAAAAAAGAACTGTACACTTTACAAAAAAAGCAACATTTCATTTAGATTTCCTTACTTTAATTCCATTTAATGCATGTTTCTCACCAAGTTTGTGTAAATGCAGCTGTTTTAAAGACATTTGAACTTTGATACACCAGATCTGCACTATTTGTGTTTAGAGTGAAATAAAAACATCACCACTAGACTGTCAGAAATAGGGGTAGAGTAGGAGTACATTTCTGTCCCCTAAGGTACATTTCTGACTCCTGAGGTATTGTACCCCATAAAGGACTAATATCAAACCTTGTGTGTGGCACATAATTGTTTTTCTTGAGGGCCTAAAAGGTACATTTTTGTTCTCAAGGAGTTAATGGTACATATATGTACCCTTTATTGATAACTGTAGGGTACAATTTCAGAATATGAACACCAAGGAAACACAAAATATTAACACATTGTGATTTGAAAGTAATAAGTTCAAATTTTTATTAAATGGTTGAGTGGCTAGTTAAGTAGACTTGAGCAAAAATGTAATGAAAAATACTTAGAAGTGGATTTGTGCAGTTAGTGTTTTTAATATCAAACAGTTACATTTTCATTTCATATTATAATTTAATTTGGATCAAATATTTTTTCACATTGGAAAAGGGCTAGATATTTTCCCTAACTTTATTTATCAAAACATGTACAATTAAGTACAGCAATTCACAATTATGCAAATCTATAGAAGGCATAACAGCGGTATAAATGAGACTATCAAAGACAAAACTGAAATATATATGTATATATATATATATATATATGTATGTATGTATGTATGTAATCCATCCATTATCTTTTACCTGCTTCTTCCATTTTTGGTTCACGGGGATCGCCGGTGCTCATGTCCAGCAATCACTGTGGGAGGGGCAGGGTACACCCTGGACGGGTCGCAAGTCCATCACAGGGCCACATAGAGACAAACAATTATTCACTCTCTCACTCACACCTAGGGACAATTTTAGAGTAACCAATCAGTCTAACATGCACGTTCGTGGTCTGTTGGGAAGAAACCATAGTACCCGGAGGAAACCCATGCACGCACAGAGAACATGCAAACTCCACCCAGAAAGACTTTTGTGAGTTTTCAAGGATCTATTTTCTTGGATAGTTTGCAAGAATTCGTCTAGTGGTTTATGTTTATGTTTGTTTATGTTTATTAAATTTGTTCATTTTTTTTTACAAAAGAAACAATACAAGACAATCCCATAAATGATAATGTACAAAATATAAAAAAATGAAAGGTAGCAGAAAGAAGAATAAATCTTATTATATCTGCCCCTTTTTTCGAACAATCAGATTAAACAATAATAATCTTCAACCAACAGTACAAAATGACTAACTCTTTCTAATTTTCTAACTAATACAATACACATTACGCTATTTCATATATATTTTTTAACACATTCGTTTTTATCATTTTGATCATAGTGGTTCATAAAATGTTTTGCTAACAGACAAACAGTTGATGCCAATGTTTAAACCAAACCTCTGGCACAATATGAAGTGCTTGATGGACGTGCTGGGGATAACTTTTGGATACAACATCAAATGTTCACTCCAAAATGAGAAATTCCTCAGTCATCTAAGAGTTTTCAACAATCAGGTGTGGCAGCCATTTTGAATTTCTCATTTTTAGATGTATATGTAGTTTATTTTCTAAAACTGAAAGGTATTGACAGAGTTGTACCCATTTCTGTGTTTGCCCAAGTTGACCAGACATTATTCCTTACATGGCTGTCTGAGGGACTCCATGAGTAGCTGACCCAACCTGACAACATCACATTTAGTCAGAACAAACACGCTGTGGCTTTTCTTCAGCTCGTTTGTGCGATCCAGCTGACTCTCCACAGTGGAATCCATTTTGTGTGTGTTAGTGGTGCTGTGGGTGCTCCCAGCTCAATTATACTAGAATATACATCATTGGTCCAGCTCTTCTTGAAGGTGGGACTAATGTTACCTGTCCACTTTGCAGTGATTCAATGGACCAACTCCTCTCTCAACATCAGTTACTTTCAAACTGACGACAAATCAAAAAGCTGCAACGTGAATGTAACTTGTAACTCAACACATTATAGAAATGTAGTGTAGTAGAAAGTACAGGTAGTCCCCGACTTACGAGCGCTCTTATTTACGAGGTCCCGGACTTACGAGCATGCATTTCATTTAAAAAAATATATATACAGTATATATATATATATATATATATTTTATTTTTACTTTATTTTTTATTTTTTTATAAATGAATACATGTACAGTACTGGACAGTCACCAAGCACTTAGCCTATCCTAACATAGTTTTTAAAGATGAAGGAATGAGTTGAATTGTCTCCCTTTCACATAAAGGGAGCTAGCTCCCTTTATGGGAATGGAGCCTGCAGGGAGGAGGGACACCATTCAACTTAACTGTGTTAGGATAGGCTAAGTGCTTGGTGATTGTACAGTACTGTACATTTATCTATTTATAAATAAAAAACAATAAAATATAAAATACTGTATGTACAGTACTGTATATTTTTAAAGGAGACCACATGTAGGTCTTTAAAAATTTTATGTTATGTCTGTGTGCTATCTTGACAATATTAATTCATTTTAATACACAAAATAATTCTTAGATAATCAATTATACCCTTTTTAATTCTGCCATTTTTAACTTTCGTTTTGAACGACCGGTTTCTGATACAAGTTCTGAAGTCCACGCCCTTCAACGATCTGTTTACGCCCTCTGTAACAGCCAGTATCTGTAATGTGTTGTTGTTTTAAAATTAGCTCTTTTTTTATTACTCATTTGACTTACTGTTAGTGCTAGCTTAAGATAACTTACCGAAACCCGTCTGAGCGCGCCGCAATTTGCTGCTCCTTTTAGCATGAGACCACCCGAATCCGAAGCTAATGTTAGCTTGTTCCTCTTCCGGTGTTCGCCAGCTCCGCTCGTTGCACGCGGAGATTTTGGGAGTTATCGCTGTTCCAGTCAAGACAACACAAAGTTCACCAAGTGTCTCCCGTAAATTAATCCGTAAGGAGAAGGTCCTCGCTGCTGCGAGGCTGCTGCGAGGCTGCAGCGAGGCTGTACAGTTGAAGCTCCGCTCCATCCGCCAGAAGAGGGTCCCGTTGCCGCTGGTCCCTACGCCGGGGGTCCGCTCGTTTAATTTTTGCCGGCTGCGCGTTGGGAGCGATCGCAAATACACTAAAAATTGAACTAAAACATAAAAATAACAATTATACTTTATTTATAAAGCCATTTAAAAAAAACACAGCTGCAACAAAGTGCTGTACACATGAAATTAAGAACATATAAACAAAAGATGAGATGAAATCATGAAAAACAACAGTCATGTGTTTAATACAGAAGTGGGTTGAGCCTAACCAGGGGTTGCTAGGTGAGGGGCTGGACTCATGTTGGGGTGGGTTGTCCTCTCTCGCTTGTGACGTAACATGCGAGAGTATTTCAAAACGAAACGTATCTTATCACAGTAAAATAAATTTACTAGAGTAAATAAACCACTGGGTGCATTTTTTTGCCACTAGGACTGTTTTTTTATGAAGTAAAGTCAAAGTCAAAGTCAACTTTATTGTCAGAACTGCAATATGTACAGGACATACACAGGACCGAAATTGCATTTCTCTCAGTCCCTCGGTGCAACAGTAACCATCTAAACACTAAACACTAAAACATTTAATACACATAAGCATAAAATAGTAAAAAAGTGTAACACTGTCCTGAGTTTTTTCATAATAGTATAAAAGTATGAAAATTAACACCAACACTGAAACACCAAACACCCCTAAAACACCAAACACCCAATGAACATAAGCATAAAATGAAATAATAAAAGTGTAATACTGTCCTGAGTTTTTGCATAGTAGTATAAAAAGTATAAAAAGTATATCTAATAAACTGAAGGTTCTAGCATTGACATTTGCAAAGAGTGGCACAGCAGCATATAAGTTAATGTACACAGTATATGTATGAGGTAGTTGATGTTGGTATAGAGGCAAAGTGGCATATGCAGTGAGGCACATAAGGCACATTTGGCATCCTTAGATAAGGCTAGTCAGAGAATGCTGTATATGTATCTGCAGTAGTGTAGATAAAAGTAGTGTAAATGTAAACAGTAGTAATAAATGTAAAGCAGTAGTAATAAATGTAAACAGTATTAATAAATGTAAACAGTGAATGTAAACAGTAGTATGACTATAGGCAGTAATGTAATACAAACATTAGTGCAAATATGAGAAGTAGTGCAAACTGAATGAACACATGACCGAGAGTTTAGTGAATAACCCGTTTGATGACACAGAGTCCAGTGTTAAAAACTTTGTGTTGAGTGGTAATGTGTGAGAAAGTTTTTTGTGTTAAGGCAGTTCAAATGGGAGGGGAGGCAGAGCAGGCAGAGTGTTTAGCATTCTGACTGCCTGATGAACAGAGCTGTCTCTCAGTCTGCTGGTACGAGCCTGGAGACTCCTCAGTCTCCTCCCTGATGGCAGCAGTCTAAAGCGGCTGTGTAGTGGGTGTGTGGGATCACCTGCCATGCGGTGGGCTTTCCGAGTGAGGCGTTTGCTGTGTAAGTCCTGCAGTGAGGGCAAGGAGGTGCCGACGATCTTCTCAGCTGCTTTCACGATGCGCTGGAGGCTCTTGCGGCAGGATGTACATACCCAAAGTTGAGTAAAAAAAACTTTAAAAAGTGAATTTTGAATATGTGGTCCCCTTTAATAGAGAAATGTACAGTACTGTACAGTCACCAAGCACTTAGCCTATCCTAACACAGTTTTTAAAGATGAAGGAGTCAGTTGAATTGTCTCCCTCCTCCCTGCAGGCTCCATTCCCATAAAGGGAGCTACTTTCACTTTATGTGAAAGGGAGACAATTCAACTCATTCCTTCATCTTTAAAAACTGTGTTAGGATAGGCTAAGTGCTTGGTGACTGTCCAGTACTGTACATGTATTCATTTATAATAAAAAAAAGTAAAAAATAAAAATATTTTTTTAAATTTTTTTTTACTATGTGATCCTACTTAAGAATTTTTGACATACGAGCGCCCCCTAGGGACGGAACTCGCTCGTAAGTCGGGGACTACCTGTACAGATACTTCATAAGTACCCACATTTAATTCTACTTAAGTAAAGTACAGATACATGAAAGATGTACTTAAGTACAGTAACAAAGTACTTGTACTTAGTTACATCCCTCCTGCCTACTGCCTCCTGCACAAAAGAGACCATGTTTGGGCCGCAGTGAGAAAATCCGGCTCAGACACTGATTGGTTGAATTTTTGACAGCTGAGGAATAGATGTACAACTCCCATCAAAGCTGCAAAACGTAACTATTTCTTATCTCAGATCTCAAAAAATCTAAACAACCATAAAATATTGTGGAAAACCGTCAAATCTCTCTCAAGCAGCCCCCAATCATCTGACCTCCCATCACAACTTCTCGTTAACTCTGTTCCTGTGTCAAATAAAAACGAATTGTTTCTGATGGAGATGTTCAATATTTATCATCTAAAACTAATTACTCTGACCCAATAATTATAACCCAGCTCACTTATATCAAATATTCTCTGTTCCCTTTAAACACTTATATTTGATAGTACAAACATGTTTGTTTGCTTTTCTCCTTGATACAGAAAAGACAGTCTTCTAGCCTTGACAATGTTTGGATTAGATGTTCTTGTTGGATCAGAACCATGACTTGTTTGTTTTATCTGTAAGACGTCAGAACTTGTCAAACTCCACCTCCTTCTTGTTTAAATAGCTTGTCATGTCCAGTACAATTCGGAATTGTGCTGGACAATGTATTTGAGACCAAACTAAGTTTCAAAAGACATTAAAAAGCCTTCCCCTTTGCAAAGTTGTTTGTCTGTTTTAACACAATTCTCTTGTTTATCTTGTGTGGTTTTTATTAAGGTAACAGGGGTTTAAAATCCCCATCATTATGGTGCCGAAACCCATTCTCCCCATACCTGCTCCTGATGACCTCCGAACGGAGCGCAGCTGCGAGGCACGGTAAATATGACAGAAAGTCCAGTGGGTTTGTCTCTGGCCAGCTTCCTCTGTCCATGGCAGTGGTGGAGAAAGTACTCAAACACTGTACTTAAGTAAAAGTACAAATAAACAGTCAAAAATGTACTCTAGTAAAAGTAAAAGTACCATCTTAATATTTTTACTTAAGTAAAAGTGAAAAGTACTTGCTTTTAAAAATACTTAAAGTATTAAAAGTAAAAGTATTTGCTGAATGTATCACCTAATAAAATGGTCTACAATAAAGTGTCACTACCGTATGTATGTTTTCTGTAATACATTGATAGTGTTCCATTTTAATGAACAATGCTGCAGATATTACATGTTTTATTGTGTTTACTCTTTGACACAGTTCACACTTGGACTTGTGACTCTGTGCATCAGAATTTCAGGGATGACCTAGAGTTAAATGGCATTAAGCAAAATAAGAAAGAGGAATGATTATACCTTTGAAAGTTTTTATTTAACACAAACAAAACCAGTGTCATTTTCACTGCTGTAAACACGTTTAAGTCTGCCTGAAAAAAGGGGCATTAGACAACTGACAAAGAAATAGACAACGATCATTTCAACTCGTTTGTCATCAACGCTAGTTAACAAAAAAAGTCTAGTTAACCTTGTAATGAGCCAAAAGTGAACAATATTTTAACTTCTTGACATAACTTTCAAAACTTGGACCCAAGTGTCGAGCCATTTGGAGACATCTCGTCTCCTGTCCTAACATCCCATGAACACATTTTAACATTGTGGCAAGAATTTCTTGTTTAAGTTTAGAAGTAGTTGATTTTCAAAGTTTTTGGAGTCCAGTCTGGCTCTTTAGGGAGAGAAAATCTGTCCCGCTGTACTGAAAAGTGTCTCACATGCTGCTGAGGCAGGCAAGGGTGTGTTTAAAGATCCACTGACATGATTTTTCTACTATTCATCAAATTGCTCAAAATATATATATATATTTTATCATTTAAATAGGTTAGTTTTTGCAAACAAAATGATAAATCACTTTAATTTTGCTTTAAAAGTTATTTTGAACTTCAAGCCGTGTTTAATCATGGGAAATCCGTTTACACCCGAACGCACCATCTGTGACGTAGTGTCCAGAGTGAGAGGCAGAGCTCTGGGCTTGTCACAGTGCGCGGGTGTGAGCAGCTCCACATGAAGGTAAGTCTGATACAGCATCAGACCTAAATTAGATCCTGTTGTTTCTTGTTCCATCACCCAAACTATTTTCTGCTTCCCAAAATGAAGACAAATAGCTCAAATCTTCACATAGATTGATAAATTAGTCGGGTTTTAAAATGTCCGCTATTAAAGAGACGAGAGCCCTCTGCCTCTCACTCTGTACACTACGTCACAGATGGTGCGTTCGGGTGTAAACGGATTTCCCATGATTAAACACGGCTTGAAGTTCAAAATCACTTTTAAAGCAAAATTAAAGTGATTTATCATTTTGTTTGCAAAAACGAACATATTTAAATGATAAAATATATATATTTTGAGCAATTTGATGAATAGTAGAAAAATCATGTCAGTGGACCTTTAACTTCAAAGACAAATAGCATACTGCAGGGACTGACTTGAGAACATCCATGGTAGTGACTGTGCTGGCCAAGTATCCATCTAGCTGTCTGGCCCTTTCTGGAATGTTGTCCTTCATGACACTAAAGTAGTCCTCCTCCTCTGATGAGCTTGAGTTGTTACCAGGGAGCTGCACTGACTCCTGATCCAAGTGGGTCTTGATGTAGTTCAGGCCTACACACAACAATCATCATTATTACCAAACAGAGGAGACATAATTCATCTAATTACCTAAATGAGACACATGATTTAATCAACAACACTGTACTTTCAAAACAACAAAGTATGTGTCTCAATAACCAGAAATGACCATAAAGAGAAGAAACTAATTTTGCTCCTCAGTGGAATAAGAAAAACAGATGGGGATGTGGAGACAGCTAATAATTTCATTAGATAATACACTGCTGTACACTGTGCAATGCATTCAGTTTTTGCTTTAAAACATTTTATGATGATCAGGAGCTGTTCTTTGCATTAGAAAACACTACAGCATTTATAATTTATAAAAAGATGGCAATGTGAGGAACAGTTTAAATGATTTACCCAGTTTCAGCTTGTGTTCATCGCTTGTCCAGGAAGTACGAAACTTTGGAAGAAGAATTGCTGCAGCAACAAGTTCAGGGTCAGCAAGCATAGGTCCAAAGCGCTGCTGGATTCCTCCTTGCAGGGCATCGATCAGTGGCTGGCAGAACTTAGAGGAGAGTCGTAGGCGGTCGAGCTTCACAGTCAGGAGGGTTATGGTGGGCACCAGCCACCCCATATGGACGTCTGCTTCTGCCTGCATTATGTTGAGGGCCTTGGCAACCGGGCTCATGGTCCCAACATATTCGGTCAGGAAAGCACATTCGGCAGGATTTAACCTGTTACATAAACAATTACCGGTATATTGTTTAATTTATTAATATAATTTATGTTAGTATGAAATATTTCATATAATATACTACTATCAACATGCCTGATCACAATCATTTGCATTAACCTACAAATTAAAAGTTATATTGTGGCCAGAGTATTTCTGTAGTTTGATTTTATAATTGAAGAGTTTGTGTAGGTTAAATTTTCATGGATTTTCAACAGCATTAGTATCAACAACAGTCACATCTGGATAACAGAAAAAATAATAAAAGCATTTCTTCATATAAGTTCTGCTGCTGCAGAGGAACCAAAGAGCTGCATGTGGCTCCAGAGTCACAGGTTGCAGACCCCTGAACTAAACTGTCTTCTCACACAGCCATTTCAGATGTCCACTTTAAGTGGAGCAAAAACCTGCAGCCACAGCAACCTTTTCACAGATAAGTTTGAGACCACTGCTTTAAAGTAACACGGTGTTAATCCTGTCATTCTATAATATATCACCTTATGAATAAGCATGGGGCTAACGAGTTCCTAGCCACACAAGCAACAAACACCCAAACACTGCAGCTCATGTTATTTAGCAGCCAAGCACAGCGTTAGCAACATGCATGTTGCCAGTTCATGCAAGATTATAATAATTTAATTGTTTACTTGTGAGCAAGGTACAGTTGAACAAGAAGCTGGCTAAGGTTACATAAGACTCCACTAACCTAAATTAATTTCACATGCTAAAGTAAGGTAGCGTTTAGCAACTTCACTTACCTCGACGTGTTTTTTCAGATTTGACGGCAAATTTTTGAAAGACAGGAGTTCATGGGGGAGGCAAAGTTGACACCGGAATCTCCACGAGTTGTTTTTAGAACCGGTTAACTCAAAGAAGTTTTTTAAATAAGGCCATGGGTGGTGCGTATCTTCTTGCTGGCTCTCCATGGTGGAATCCATTTTGGGTGTGTTAGGTAGAGGTGCAGGAGCACGCAGGTTGTCTACGTCACTGGCACAGCTCTTGCTGAAGGCGGGTCTAATGTTACCTGCCTGCTTTGCATTGGTTACTTTCTACGTCCGTAACTTTCAAACTAACGAACAAAAAAAAAAAAGCCGCAATGCGACTTCAATGTAACGTGTAACGCAACGCATTTTAGAAATGTAGTGTAGTAGAAAGTACAGATACTTAATGCAAAATGTAGTGAAGTAAAAGTAGAAAGTACCCCTGTTTAATTTTACTTAAGTAAAGTACAGATACATGAAAAATGTACTTAAGTACAGTAACGAAGTACTTGTACTTCGTTACTTCCCACCACTGGTCCATGGTGCTATCAGGGTCTGGTTGGCGGAGATTCCCAGACACCGCACAGGTCAGCAAGAAAGTGAGTGTTAAAAAGTGTTTGTTGATACGTCGTTTTTAGAACAATTTGAGTACAGTAACAGGAACTAGTTCACCCTGAGCCGATGACTTGAAATTTGGAATGAGGTCAAGTCAAAGTCAAAGTCAACTTTATTGTCAGATCTGCAATATGTACTGTACAGGACATACACAGGACCGAAATTGCGTTTCTCTCAGTCCCTCGGTGCAACAGTAAACATCTAAACATTGAAACACTGAAACATATAATAATAGACATAAGCATAAAATAGTAAAACTAACACTGTCCTGAGTTTTTTTTTTTTTTGCATAGCGGTGCAAGAGCATGAAAATCCACACCAACTCTAAAACTAAAACATTAAACATTTAATGAACATAATACTGTCCTGAGTTTTTGCATACTAGCACAAAAAAAAGAGTATAAAAAGTATAACTAAAATAAACTAAAGGTTTCTAGCATTGACATTTGCAAAGTGGCAAAGCAGCGTATGAGTCAATGTACACAGTATATGTATGAGGTAGTAGTTGATGTTGTTATAGAGGCAAAAAGTGGCATATGCAGTAAGGCACATTGGGCATCCCTAAATAAGACCGTTCAGAGCACACTGTATATGTACCAGCAGTGGTGTAGATATTAGAGTAGTGTAAATAAATGTAAACAGTAGTAATTACATGTAAGCAGTAGTAATAAAAGTAAACAGTATTAATAAATGTAAACAGAGAATGTAAACAGTATTATGATTATAGGCAGTGATGTAATACAGACATTAGTGCAAGTATGAGAAGTAGTGCAAACTGTATGAGCACATGACCGAGAGTTTAGTGAAAAACTTTGTGTTGAGTGATAATGTGTGAGAAAGTTTTAGTGTTAAGGCAGTTCAAATGGGAGGGGGGGCAGAGCAGGCAGAGTGTTTAGCATTCTGACTGCCTGATGAACAGAGCTGTCTCTCAGTCTGCTGGTTCGAGCCTGGAGACTCCTCAGTCTCCTCCCTGATGGCAGTAGTCTGAAGCAGCTGTGTAGTGGGTGTGTGGGATCACCTGCCATGCGGTGGGCTTTCCGAGTGAGGCGTTTGCTGTGTAAGTCCTGCAGTGAGGGCAAGGAGGTGCCCACGATCTTCTCAGCTGCTCTCACAATGCGCTGGAGGCTCTTGCGGCATGATGCAGTACATGCACCAAACCACACAGTGATGCAGCTGGTCAGGACACTTTCTATGGCACCTCTGTAGAAGGTGCTCATGATGGGGGTTGAAGCTCCAGCCCTTTTCAGCTTGCGGAGAAAGTAGAGACGCTGGTGAGCCTTCTTTGCCAGTGCTGCAGTGTTCCTGCTCCAGGACAGGTCCTTTGAGACGTGCACTCCCAGGAACTTGGTGCTGTCTACTCTCTCCACTGCGGTGCTGTTGATGGTCAGAGGGGCATGTTGGGCATCCTTCTTCCTGAAGTCCACAACAATCTCCTTTGTCTTCTCCACGTTGAGAGTGAGATTGTTGTGTCCGCACCACAAGGCCAGGCGGCTCACCTCGTTCCTGTAGTCCGTCTCATCGTTGTTGCTGATGAGACCCACCACTGTTGTGTCGTCCGCAAACTTGATGAAGTGGTTGGAGCTGTACGATGGTGTGCAGTCGTGTGTTAGCAGGGTGAATAGAAGGGGGCTCAGCACACATCCTTGTGGGGCCCCTGTGTTCAATGTGATGGTGCTAGATGTGTTACTCCCGACCCGCACTGTCTGTGGTCTCCCGGTCAGGAAGTCTAGCAGCCAGTTACACATTGAGGTGTTCAGCCCCAGACTGTCCAGTTTAAGGATGAGCTGTTGGGGGATGATGGTGTTAAATGCCGAGCTGAAGTCGATGAACAACATTCTAACATAGGAGTCCTTCGTGTCCAGATGTGTGAGAGCTGTGTGAAGGGCAGAGGAGATGGCATCGTCGGTTGAGCGATTAGGTCGGTATGCAAATTGGAAGGGATCCAGGGAGTCAGGGAGGACAGATGTGATGCTTTTCATGACTAGCCGTTCAAAGCACTTCATCAGGATGGGGGTGAGTGCTACTGGGCGATAGTCATTGAGGCATGCGGGCGTTGCCTTCTTTGGGACAGGGATGATGGTGGTGGCTTTGAAACAGGTGGGGACGATGGCCTGGCTCAGTGAGATGTTAAAGATGTCCGTGAAGACCGCTGCGAGTTCCCCTGCACAGTCCTTCAGCACACGACCAGGTATGTTGTCAGGACCAGAGGCCTTCCGGGCGTTAATCTTGATGAATGATCGCCTTACGCTGTCTGAGGACAGCGTTAATCTTGATGAATGATGGCCTTACGCTGTCTGAGGACAGCGTCAGCACCTGGCCATCAGGAGAGGGGGGGAGTTTATGTGCTGGTGTGCTGTTACTTGCCTCGAACCGAGCAAAGAACTCATTCAGTTCATTCAGCGCAGAGGCTGAGCTGTCACAGGTCTGGGGGGGTGGTTTGTAGTTTGTGATGGTCTGTATTCCCTGCCACAGACTGCGTGTATCCCTGCTGTCCTTGAAACGGTGAGCTATTTTCCCAGAATACTGCTTCTTTGCCTTTCTGATGCCCCGGTCCAGGTTGTTTCTGGCTGCCCTCAGGCCCACCTGATCTCCCGCTTTGAAGGCAGCATTCCTGGCTTTCATGAGTCTGTGAACCTCAGCTGTCAGCCATGGCTTCTGGTTAGCCCGAACAGTGATGGTTTTAAGGTTGGTTACATCATCAATGCACTTGGTGATGTATGAACATACAGTGTCTGAGTACTCCTGGAGACATAAGTTGTTGTTTGTGGTAGCAGCTTCTTTGAACATACTCCAATCTGTGGTGTCAAAACAGTCCTGGAGTGCCTCTGAAGACCCCTCTGGCCACACTCGTATCTGCTTGCGGACTGGTTTTGTGACTTTCACCAGTGGCCTGTATGCTGGCTTTAGCATAACACAGATATGGTCAGAAGCACCAATGTGGGGGAGGGGGATGGCTCTGTAGGAATTTTTCATGGTGGTGTAAACCTGGTCCAGGGTGTTGTTTCCTCTTGTTGCAAAGTTTATGTTTCTGTATGTTTTTGGAAGAACACTCTTTAAATCTGCATGGTTGAAATCACCAGCCGTGATGAGAAAAGCATCAGGATGGGCTGTTTGTTGCTCACTGATGTGCAGATATAGTTCATTTAGTGCCTCACCTCTATCTTTGCTGTTGGAGCTTGGGGGGATATATACAGCAACAATCAAAACAGCTGTAAACTCCCTCGGTAAAAAGAACGGTCTGCATTTAATAGTCATGAACTCCACTAAATGTGAGCAGTGTTTGTAGACCACAGCAGCATCACGACACCATGCGTTGTTGATGTAAACACAGAGCCCCCCTCCCCTTTTCTTACCTCCCTCGAGGGTTCGGTCCGCTCTGTAGCATGTTAGCTGCTCCAGCTGAATAGCATGGTCCAGAACGTTGTTGTTGAGCCACGTTTCCGTGAATACAAACACACAGCAGTCTCTCACAGTCTTTTGTGTCGTTCGCAGCAGGCGTATATAATCCAATTTGTTGTCCAAGGAGCGCACGTTAGCCAGAACCATGGATGGAATAGCCGGCCTGTGTGGGCTAGCTGCTAGCCTAGCTCTGATACCTCCGCGTTTACCCCGCTTCTGTTTCCTGTCACGCCGCTTGTGGCGTTTCCATGGCGGGCGCGGTGAAGCGTCACGCCGCTTGTGGTACTTCCACGGCGGGCGCGATGAAGGGAAGGTCCGGGCTGGCTTCCAGAGCAGCTCGCAGTCACGAAGCTCATGTAACTCCTCCTCGAGCTCATGTAGCTTCTCCTGGAGTTCGCTGTTTATTCCCAAATGAGCGGTTTTTCCGACATCAAGCAGGAATTCACGGCTATACTTGCGTTCTTGAACACGTAGACAAGACAAAGACGTGCCGGCAAATTGCGGCGTGCAGGACAAAACAGACGAAAGCACCGTGTTGCTGGGAGAGAGAGAAGCCGCAACGTTTGCACGCGCCGCCATATTTTAAAACCACGCAGAGGTGTCTGCTTTTCGATAACTAGGCGAATTTTGCGCTAACGCTAGTTGGCAGAACCAAGATTTCTGTGATTTATAAGTGAGGACGATCAATTATGCCAAGACCAGACATGTGAGGCTGATCGTCAATATCTTCACTGGACGTTTAGTGTGTCCGGCCAGGCAAGAAGAGAAATTAAGGCAAGAACGTTTATCTTTTAATGACGCGTCGTTCTGTGTTTGTTTAATTTTTTTTTACATTTTTAGTCCTTTTTTTACGTGTAGCCTGTTTGTGTTTGTGGAGCGCTACAGCCTTTTTCTTTCTCCCATTTTCCTGTGTGTGTGTGTGTGTAGGCAGTGGCTCCTGGTCTGTTATCTGTGGGACTCCCAGGCTGCCCTGCTCAAAATAAACATTCGAGGGGCTTAAAAAACAAAGGCACTGAAAGAGGGCAGTGCTGGACGAGCAAAGACTGTCCACAAGGATAAGATAAGAGACTGTCAGCAAAGCAAAGGCAAAGAATTTGTCAAAGAACTGTCAGAACAAGGTCATCAAACACAAATGGCCAGAATATGCGGTCCGGATGTGAAGGATCGATGATGAAAAATTTAGCACACAGAAACAAAAAAAATCTCACTGGATGCTGTAACAAGAGTGGTCTGAACACGTTCTCCAACAAGACAAAGAGAACAGGTCCTGAAGTCACCCACGGCAACTGTCCAGCAAAAGGTCATGCCCCCGTATGGATCTGTGAGGATCTGTCAATGCCCTGGTATCGTGTTTCAAAACTGCAGTCTGCTATGATTAATTTAAAAAAAAAATGAAACACATGCTCAGCGGCGGCCGCCACTAGAGGGCGCTAGGGGCGCCACCCCTCTGGAACCTGCAGCTCTTCTTCATTTGAAGATTTCATTTTTTTTTTATAAAAATGAAATAATAAAATAAAAATATTTCGAAATGTATGCATATATGTTTTTAGTTGTGTAGGATAAATATTTTATGAGTAATGAGTTGTTTGTTTCAAAAAACGTTTTCTGATTGTGACGTACTTCCGGTTCCCCGTTGGGCGCCGTTAACGGCTTTTCCATTGAATCTAATTATAACTAGCGCGCTAGCACGTGCACAGTCTATGTCCCATTTGTCCAAAACTATTGGACTGTACAGGTCGCATTTTCCGTCGCCCTCGAGCCTGGACTCGTCTCTGTATCGCTGCGGTTCGTGTGTTTCCGGTCCGAGGAGGAGGGGCCGGAGTGGGGACCATCTCTGTTCAGAGCTGATCACACGGTGACGTTGAAACAGCAGTAATTATTAATGGTGCCTTTTTACACAGATAAGCAAGTAATATTAAGTGAGTTTAATGAATCGCTAAGCAAAGTTTGAGCTGATCTCATCTGTGTGCGTGACGTGGTGTGCGTGTTGCGGTCAGTCAACAACAGTAGCTAGCTACTAGCTGTGCTTATGTTGTGTACTGTAGTGTACAACATTATAAAAGTTGCTAGTTATGAACCAGAATGTGACCTGAAGACGACTCCTGTCTGTCCATCTTCAGCTCATGTCATGAACTGTTTTACTCCTCAGAGTGTCTGTGTTAAAGGTTCAGTATGTAACATTTTTTATAAACATATTTCTTCACTCTGCCACATCTCCTGACAGTAGCTAAAGACAGATGCTTAAACTGCTAAGCTTCAGCAAAAAGAGGAAAATATTGATGAGTAGCAAAACACTAAAAGTAGCAATTTTTTTGCTGAAAGTATCAAAATGCTAGTTAAAAGCAGTGGTGGACTGGAGAAAGTACTCAAACACTGTACTTAAGTAAAAGTACAAATAAACAGACAAAAATGTACTCTAGTGTAAGTAGAAGTACCACATTAATGTTTTTACTTAAGTAAAAGTAAATAAGTATTTGCTTTTAAAAATACTTAAAGTATTAAAGTAAAAGTACTTGCTGAATGTATTACCTAACGCAATGGCCTACAGTATCATTAAGTGTGCGTACTGTATGTATATTTTCTGTAATACTTTAAAAGTGTTGTTCCAGTTTAAAGAACAATGCTGCAGATAGTGCATGTTTTTATTGTGTGACACCGTTCACACTTGGGCTTGTGATTCTGTGTGCGTCAGAATTTCAGGGATGACCTGCAGGTTAAATGTCATTAAATAAAATAAGAAAGAGGAATGATTATACCTCTGAATTTTTTTATTTAACACAAAATAAAACCAGTAAAAACATTGAAGTAAAAGTTGTCTGATGAAAAAAGGAGCATTAGACCTAACAAAGGAATAGACATTGATCACTTCAACTCCAGTTTGTCATCAACTCTGATTAAAATACTGTCTAGTCAACCTTGTAATGGGTCAATAGTGAACAATATTTTAACTTCCTGACACCATTTGCAAAACTTGGACCCAAGTGTTGAGTCATTTGGAAACATCTCTTGTCTCCTAACGTCCCATGAACTGACACATTTTAATATTGCAGCAAGAATTTATTGTTCAAGTTCAGAAGATTTTTTTTGTCCAGTCTGTCTCTTTTGGGAGAGAGAATCTGTCCTGCTGTACTGAATAGTCTTTCAATAATCTTTCAATATTTTTTTTAATAAAGCCATGGGTGTTGCATATCTTCTGGCTGATTTTCCACGGTGGAATCCATTGTGGGTGTATTGGCGATGCTGTGGGTGGCCCCAGCTCAGTGACATATATATACTAGAACATGTGATGAGTTCCACTGCCTGCAACACTACCTCCTGATTGGCCGCTGATTTCCACCAGCTGGCGGCCATCCTTCTGATGAGGACCTTCCACTATTTAAGGCTGCAGTCTAGTGTGACTCATCGCTGAAGCATTGATTCCTGTTTACGGTATTTATGCTTTCAGCCAGTGTTGTGTCTCAGTACGAAAGAAACTTACCTCCTTTCTTGTGCCTACAGTCATCCTGTCTCCTCGACTCCTGTTTGGTTCCGAGTTCCCGTGGTCCAGGTTCCAGTCCTCCGTGCCTTGCCTTCCAGCCACACGCCCATCAAACCTGTACCGACTATTCCCCTGGATTCTGTCTCTGGTGATCTCTGGTGGATCTCACCCACGCTCAGCACCTCATCTGTAAGGAAACACAAAACAATCACAATACGAACGCTGCAAGTGGACTCCACTGATCCAACCCTCTCTTCCCCAGGATCTCCAAGAGATGAACCACTGTAAATAATTGCACTGTAAATAATAAAACATCACTATTCCTGCTAACTGTATCTTGTCCTTTCTGGTCTCGTACAACTCTGGGTTCCCCGAGTCGTGACAGAAATGCTTCAGCCAGACAACGCCCAGAACGAGACCAGAAGTCAACAGACTGCCTCCTCATCCGAGATGGACCGCATCAATCAACTCGAAGGAATGCTACGTCGGGTTCTTACACAACAACAGGAGGCTCAGGACAATATGAGAGAACTGGGAGGTATGGTGTTTTCTCTTAACCAAAAACTCTCACCTTCCCCAGCTTCTAAAACCCCTCCAGTGTCCAAGACGGAACCTAAGGACTCTGCCTCGAACCAACAGGTAATTACCAAACCATCAGAATATTTTTCTGGCGACCCTAGCCTGTGTGGAGGGTTTTTGTTGCAAATTAAACTCGCCTTCAAGGGAGCACCACAGTTATATTCAAACAACATCGCCAAGATAACATATTTCACCAACCAGCTGAAAGGTGACGCACTTCGTTGGGTTGATTCTTTCCTACAATTCCACGACTTGGATCACGTTTCATTTGATACCTTGTTAGGAGAGTTTCGCCGAATCTTTGACCGTCCCTTGCAGATGCCCAACGCCGTAAAGCGACTCCTGGGGCTACGTCAGGGCCGACGACCAGTGGCTGAATACGCCCTCGAGTTTCGCATCATCGCAGCACAAACCGGGTGGCCCGACACAGCACTGCAAGGTACTTTCCTAAATTCTCTTTCTGACCCTTTGAAGGACCAAATTGCCACGAGAGACGAACCAGAGGGATTTGACGAGCTGATCGAGCTGGCTGTCTCGATAGACGAGCGCTTCCGGGAACGAAGAAGAGAGCGGGACTACACTTCCCACAACCGCTTCACTTCCGGGTTCACGACACCAGGTGAGCCCCGCGCCTACAAAAGTCCGTCAGCGAACTACAAAAACCAAGAGGCACCCGCTGCCGGTCCGTCCCCTAAACCTTCTGTCCTGCCTGAATCTGAACCAATGCAGATCGGACGAACTCGTTTAACCCCTGAGGAGAGACAAAGACGAATCAATTCCAAGCTTTGTATGTATTGTGGAAAACCTGGCCATTTCATTGCTAATTGTCCATTTAGGGGAAACGAGAATGCCCACCAGTAAGGAGGACTGTACTGGTGGGCACATCTGCATTCTGTTCTGCACATCGTTTTATGCTCCCTACCATCATCCAAATAAATCAGGATCGTCATTCTGTGTCTGCTCTTCTTGACTCTGGTGCAGAACAAAATTTAATAAGTTTGGATCTAGTCAGAAACTTTTCACTGCCCACTCTTGAAATTCCTTCAATTTCTATCACTGGAGTTACTGGTGAGACCTTAGCCCGTATCTGCAGTAAAACTGTTAAACTGCACCTGATAACATCAGGAAATCATCATGAGATGACAGATTTTTTTGTATTCGAGTCTCCCCGCACCCAATTGATCTTGGGTTATCCATGGCTTCAAGAACATAACCCACACATAAATTGGAAATGGAGAAGAATTGAAGGATGGAGCGATAATTGTTTAAAACACTGTCTACGCTCTGCCATCACCACTCAATCTCCTCCTGAAAGTACACCTAAAGAGGCAACTGACATTTCCATGGTTCCCCCTGTTTACCACGACCTGGCCCCGGTGTTTGACAAACAGCGGGCTCTTTCTCTTCCTCCTCACCGACCTTACGATTGTGCAATTGACCTCCTTCCTGGGTCACCCTTGCCTGCCAGTCGATTGTACAATCTGTCGGGTCCTGAACGGGAGTCAATGAGAAAATATATTGAAGAGTCCTTAGCTTCAGGCATTATTTGCCCCTCCACTTCTCCTGTGGGGGCGGGATTCTTTTTCGTCTCCAAGAAAGACGGTACTCTTCGTCCCTGCATCGATTATCGGGGCCTTAATAGTATCACAGTTAAAAATAAATATCCACTCCCCCTCATTGACTCCATCCATGAACAACTACAATCTGCCACTATCTTTACGAAACTAGACCTCAGGAATGCATACCATCTGGTTCGTATAAAGGAGGGAGACGAATGGAAGACCGCTTTTAAGACCCCGCTTGGACATTTTGAGTATCTAGTCATGCCATTTGGGTTAACCAACGCCCCTGCTGTCTTTCAAGCCCTGGTGAATGACGTGCTCCGGGACTTCATTGGTGATTTTGTTTTTGTGTACTTAGATGACATTCTCATCTACTCCAGGGATTTAAAGGAGCACGTTCAGAGGGTTAGGACTGTGTTACAGAGACTACATGAGAACCAACTGTTTGTTAAAGGGGAGAAGTGTGAGTTCCACGTCACCTCTGTATCTTTCCTGGGCTTCATATTTGAAGGGGGTTGTTACAGAACTGACCCAGCTAAGATTGAGGCTGTGGTAAACTGGCCAGTTCCCGACTCCAGGAAACAGCTCCAGCGTTTCCTTGGGTTTGCCAACTTTTATAGAAGGTTCATAAAAGACTACAGCCGAATTGCTTCTCCTCTCTCCCAACTAACATCCACTAACATAGTTTTCAAGTGGAACCCTGAGGCCAATGCCGCATTTAACAAGCTCAAATCATTGTTTTCCTCAGCACCAGTTTTGTGTCACCCAGATCCCAAGCGCCAATTCATCCTGGAAGTGGATGCCTCGGACTCAGGAGTTGGAGCTGTACTCTCCCAAAGGTCTCCAACGGACAATAAGGTACACCCATGTGCGTTTTTCTCTAAACGTTTATCCCCTGCTGAAAAGAACTATGATGTGGGAAATCGGGAGCTACTGGCCGTCAAGTTGGCATTAGAAGAGTGGCGTCACTGGTTGGAAGGCACGGTAGCCCCTTTTCTAATATGGACCGATCACAAGAATCTCACGTACCTCAGGGATGCGAAGCGGTTAACTCCCAGACAAGCACGTTGGTCTTTGTTTTTTAACCGTTTCAACTACATCTTAACTTACAGACCCGGTTCAAAGAACATCAAACCTGACGCACTCTCCCGGCAGTTCACCTCCCCAGACAGCACAGAGACAGAAGAGAGCATCATTTCCCCCGCCTGTGTGGTGGGAGCCCTCACATGGGACATTGAGAATGAGGTACGTGAGGCACAGAAAGATGAACCTGACCCTGGCACTGGACCCCCCAGGACCCTCTTCGTTCCCTCTAGTATGAGGGCCAAGGTATTAAACTGGATACACACCCATAAGTTTTCCTGTCATCCTGGTGCTTCTCGTATGATCTCTCTTACCAAGGCTCATTTCTGGTGGCCCAAACTCACCGACGATGTGAAGGAATTTGTAGCAGCCTGTCCCACTTGTGCTCGCAATAAGACTGGTAATCGACCACCGGCCGGCCTGCTACAACCCCTACCAACTCCTAGTCGTCCTTGGTCTCACATTTCGGTGGACTTTGTCACGGGTCTGCCCCCCAGTGAAGGTAACACCGCCATTCTGACAATTGTTGACAGGTTCTCTAAGGCGGCTCATTTTGTTCCCCTGCCTAAGCTCCCTTCTGCACTTGAGACCGCCCAGTTAATGGTCCAGCACGTTTTCCGACTCCATGGGATTCCCTCAGATGTGGTCTCGGACCGTGGTCCCCAATTTGTCTCCCAGGTCTGGCAAGCTTTCTGTAGGACGTTGGGGGCATCCTCTAGCCTCACTTCAGGCCACCACCCGCAATCCAATGGTCAAGCTGAGCGCTGTAATCAAGACCTCGAGGCTACTCTTCGTTGTGTCGTCGAGAGGGATCCCTCAGCCTGGAGCCAGCACCTGGTGTGGGTAGAGTATGCCCACAACACTCATAAATCGTCTGCCACAGGGATGTCCCCTTTTGAAGCCTCACTAGGTTATGCCCCACCGCTTTTTCCCAGCCAGGAGACCGACATCTCTGTCCCCTCTGTGCAACATCATTTTCGTCGATGTCGTCGTGTCTGGCGACAGGTTAAGGCGGCTCTGACCCGGACGGCGGCCCAAAACAAACTGTTTGCCGATCGTCACCGTGCGCCGGCTCCTGTCTACCAGGTGGGTCAGGAGGTGTGGCTCTCCACCAGGGACATCAACCTCAAGGACACACCTAGGAAGTTGGCGCCCCGGTTCATCGGTCCTTTTCCTGTTACCAAGGTCGTCAATCCTTCTGCTGTGCGTCTGCAACTTCCTCGTTCCATGAGAGTCCATCCTACCTTCCACGTCTCTCAGGTCAAGCCTGTTTCTACGAGTCCCCTGTGCCCCCCTGCTGACCTCCCTCCGCCTGCCCGGTTGGTTGACAACCACCCTGCCTTCAGCGTGAGGACTATTCTGGATGTGCGACGTCGGGGTCGTGGATTCCAGTATCTTGTCGACTGGGAGGGTTATGGGCCTGAGGAACGGTCGTGGATCCCTCGGTCCTTCATCTTGGACCCCAGCCTCATCACGACGTTCTTCAGGGATCACCCCGAGAAGCGTCTCAGGCCGCCTGGAGGCGGTTCTTGAGGGGGGGGTACTGTGATGAGTTCCACTACCTGCAACACTACCTCCTGATTGGCCGCTGATTTCCACCAGCTGGCGGCCATCCTTCTGATGAGGACCTTCCACTATTTAAGGCTGCAGTCTAGTGTGACTCATCGCTGAAGCATTGATTCCTGTTTACGGTATTTATGCTTTCAGCCAGTGTTGTGTCTCAGTACGAAAGAAACTTACCTCCTTTCTTGTGCCTACAGTCATCCTGTCTCCTCGACTCCTGTTTGGTTCCGAGTTCCCGTGGTCCAGGTTCCAGTCCTCCGTGCCTTGCCTTCCAGCCACACGCCCATCAAACCTGTACCGACTATTCCCCTGGATTCTGTCTCTGGTGATCTCTGGTGGATCTCACCCACGCTCAGCACCTCATCTGTAAGGAAACACAAAACAATCACAATACGAACGCTGCAAGTGGACTCCACTGATCCAACCCTCTCTTCCCCAGGATCTCCAAGAGATGAACCACTGTAAATAATTGCACTGTAAATAATAAAACATCACTATTCCTGCTAACTGTTTCTTGTCCTTTCTGGTCTCGTACAACTCTGGGTTCCCCGAGTCGTGACACAACATACATTATTGGCCCAATTTCTAGAAGGTGGGTGTAATGTTACCTGTCAACTTTGCAGTGATTCAGTGACCAAACTCCTCTCTCACCTTTGGTTACTTTCAAACTAACGAATAAATCAAAAAATCGCAACATGAAAGTTACTTGTAACTCAACACATTATAGAAATGTAGTGGAGTAGAAAGTATAGTCAAAGTCAAAGTCAAAGTCAAAGTCAACTTTATTGTCAGATCTGCAATATGTACTGTACAGGACATACACAGGACCGAAATTGTGTTTCTCTCAGTCCCTCGGTGCAACAGTAAACATCTAAACATTGAAACACTGAAACATATAATAATAGACATAAGCATAAAATAGTAAAGCTAACATTGTCCTGAGTTTTTTTTTTTTTTGTATAGATACTTCATGTAAAATGTAGTGGAGTAAAAGTAAAAAGTATCCACATTTAATTATACTTAAGTAAAGTACAGATACATGAAAATGTACTTAAGTACAGTAACAAAGTATTTGTACTTAGTTACATCCCACCACTGGTTAAAAGTAGCAGAAAAGTAGCAGAACAGTAGCTAAAATCTCAACAAGATAAAAAAGAAAACTAATTTAAGAGAATAATGTTTAAGGGAAAGTTTCATATTTTGAAAGATATAATAATAATAATAATAAATTCAATTTATAACGCACTTTTCATTACTGAAAATCTCAAAGTGCTACACATATATTGAATGCTACACACATTCATAAACCGGTGGCGGCAGACTACCATGCAAGGTGCTTTCCAGTCCTACCGGGAGCAACTCAGGGTTAAGTGTCTTGCCCAAGGACACAACAACACATGGTGCGGGTCCCGGGAGTCGAACCGCCAACTTTCCGATCGGGAGATGACTGCCATTACCACTACACCACGGCCGCAAAAAAGTAAGCTGAAATTAGCACAAAATATGTAAAAAGAACAATAAAGTGGTCATAGTGTTATGATTTCAAAGGTTTACCCAGTTGGTAATGAGACCCAGAACGACACGAAGAGGTGCAAAAGTAACAGTGTTTATTATTTACAGTGCAAGTCTATATACATATGTACAGGGATCTTCTGGATTTCCTGGAAGATGAAACAAACTGTCAAAAAGGCTTGACCAGAAGGCTCTTTCAAGATGATTGATCTTGTTTTGTTTGTTATTTTCCTCACAGGTGAAGTAGTAGGATAAACGTCACAGAGAAATCCTTACGCCAAAATTACACTACTTTGCGGTCCGCTCCGCAGGTCGCAGCTGAGCGTCTCAAACTCCAATTTCCACTACCTCCGCTCAGCTCAGGTCCGCCTGCATGCGCCGCTCCTAGACGCATGCGCGGGATTTGCGGGATCGCGCGATAAATCAAGTGATAAATAAGTAAGTCAGAACAAAACAATTCATTCGGTGGAAGAAGGAGAACAACAGTAGAGACTGCTGCCTTGATCTTCTCTCGTAAATGAGCGACAGGACATGGTTTGAGCAACAGGAAGTGAGGTATTACATTTTCAGAATAAAATACTTTATTTATTTATTTATTTCTTGTATTGCGTTTGTAGGCGTAGTCATAAATGATAGTTTGACAGCATTTTTGTACAAATAAATCCGTATAGAGCTAGGATTAGTCCGCCCGTGGTGATTTTATTTTGTAAATACGGAAGTTGTGCTCGTTCCTTTTCCTGTTGGTGCCTCCGCACAGCTCCGGCGTCCGGCAGAAATAGAAAAATTTCTAATTTTGACGGACTGCCGTCCGCTCTCCGCAGCTCGCTGCCGCCGTGCGGAGCCAGTGTAAATTCTGTCATTGATTATAATGGGTGCGTATTTGCTGCGGAGGTCGGACCGGAGCGGGGCGGAGCCGTAACGCGTGTAGTGTGTTTTTGGCGTTAGTTCCTTGAGATGAATCCCAGAGGGCGAAATGAGGCAGGCAAGTGGTTGGAGGGCAAGACACGATGAGCAGAGAACTGAACCCAGGACCAAGATGGAAACGAGGACTGGAAACACAACAAAAAACAAGGTAAGTGTCTCTCAAAGTACTGTACTCACAAACTGGCTAGAAGCATAAATACCATGAGTAGGCATCAATGCTCCAGCGAAGAGTAGGACTTGACTGCAGCCTTAAGTATAGGTGGAGCTCATCAGGTGGATCACAGTAAAATAGATCATTTTTCTTCCCCATAAATCAGTTATTTAAAATCTAATCTGGAATCATTCCTCCTTGTTAGACTTCAGTTGACCTGTTTAAGTTGGGCCCAAATTTGTTATTATCTTTTGATTTATTTTTCATTGAAATTTATTCTTTGTTAGTTTATTTTTGGAACTATTAAATTGAATTATTTGGTGGATTTTTGAACACCTTTGTCCTTATTTAAGTCTGGACCCTCACAATTCTATTTATATTATGAACTTGTATTACTAAAATAATTATAACAGAATATGATAGAAGTTGTCCAAAAATTGACTGCAGAACATTCCCATTCTCTTTTCACACTGATGCCTCAAACAAGGTGAAGATGAACCATGTTTTATTAATGATAGTGTTATACAAATGGATACACCTGATATATACAAATAAAAACATGAACAAACTTACTTTACAGTATACAAACATAATTATGCATACTTCTACACATGCTTAAATTTTTTTTATGGCGCCCCCCCATAAAAAAAAATCACCAGCCGCCACTGCACATGCTCATGATATGGCCTGCTAGAGCAAGGCCACAAAAATTTGTAGTTTATATTGTACTTATGTGGGTCTGACGACTTATTTTTCCGCTTCCTGTGACTCCGTGATGATACAGGGATAATGATCCCAGCTCATAACCCTGAAACAAGTTAATGTTTATATTTTTTGTTTTTGCAGATTAAATTTGTGTCTCCACAAACATTCATACAATGTTTTGTGGAACTGAAGAAAGGATAGCAATTGTCCTTGACGAGTGCATTTTGGTGGGTCTGGTTTGCCACAAAGGGATTACAGTAGTTAAAACATTCTTAGAACAATTTTATATAGGTACTTGTTTCACATTTAGCTTTGTGCTTTCAAATCTTAGATTGTTTATACCATACCACTTTATTTATAGAGCACTTAAACAGACGCAAGGCCAACCAAAGTGCTGTACAATAGAAACAAACAAGCAAAGCAAACAGGAAAACAAAAAACAAAAACAAAATATAGATAGAAATAGCAACAGAAACTAACTAAAATAGTGAACAGTGTATATTACAGAGAGGATCAGAACAAATCACATCATGTTAAAGGCGAGAGAATAGAAGTGAATTTTTAATCGAGACTTAAAGACTGTGAGTGAGGGAGCCTGCCTGACACTCAGTGGCAAATATAATAATGTAATAAGGAAATATTAGAAAGTGTTCCTAGAAATAACTAATAATAATAAAGAATAAATCACTAATAACACTGATAATGGCTCATAAAGGGAAACAGCTCATACATTGATTAGATCATCAGTTATACAAAAATAACTTCTTAGATTTTTATATTCAACAGCGTAGCCATTTAAAGAATAATTTAAGAAGAATGAAAAATTGGCACGTTGCACTGTAGGATAAATCAGATAAACCTACAAACCACATTGCTTTTGTATATGCTGTTTATTGAACAGGTACTGTATATGTCATTTAATAAACAGGTATTTATTTTTAACAGATCCAAAAAGAAAAAAGATGGGGGACGCCCTGGAGTTTGGATCTATTCAAAAGGTTGATTTGAAAGGTTGATTTGAAATGTGTTGGTTCTATATTTTTAAACACGACTGACTCTGACTCTGACTGGACTTATTTTGAGCTTATGAACCACATGTTTGTATTGTAAATTCTTTATTACTACAGCGCTGTATGTCTGTCTATATGTCTGTATGTCTGTCTATATGTCTGTATGTCTGTATATATGTCTATATGTCTGTATGTCTGTATACCTCGGGTGGATAGAAAACGCTTGGATCTCAGTCACCAAAAAAACCATCCAGGCTGGGTTCAAGAAGGCTAAGATTGGGCCTTCAGCTGAAGCAGGTGGAGCAGCAGGAGCTGAGGCCGGGGGGAGGAGGAGGAGGAGGAGGAGGGGGAGGACTCTGACAGCCCCGGTGAGGAAGATGAAGCAGCGCTGAACCCCATTCATCAGTCGCTGGCAGAACTCTTTGCCAGTGACACAGAAGATGAAGACTTCAATGGTTTTGAATAAATAAATAAAAACCATAAAATAAATACAGTATCTGTTTCTGTCATCATTTTAAAATGAGACACGTTTTTTTACTGTGATGTCAGCTAATAAAAATATATTTCTATGTGTTTATCTTTAAAGATAAATGATGAAAGACACAAAATATACAAAAATAATGTTCATTTATTAATTAAGACACATCAAACTGAGACACGTTTTTTACTGTAATGTCAGCTAATAAAAATATATTTTTATGTGTTTATCTTTAAAGATAAATGATGAAAGACACAAAATATACAAAAATAATGTTCATTTATTAATTAAGACACATCAAACTGAGACACGTTTTTTACTGTGATGTCAGCTAATAAAAATATATTTTATGTGTTTATCTTTAAAGATAAATGATGAAAGACACAAAATATAAAAAAATAATGTTCATTTATTAAAGAAAAGTTCAACTAAGACACATCAAACAAAATACTGTAGTTTTAATGTGATAATCTTGTCAAAAGTCCTTCCAAACAATTTGGCAGCCAGTCCAAAATTATGTTCATTTATTAATTAAGACACATCAAACAAAATACTGTAGTTTTTATGTGATAATCTTGTCAAAAGTCCTTCCAAACAATTTGGCAGCCAGTCCAAAATAATGTTCATTTATTAATTAAGACACATCAAACAAAATACTGTAGTTTTTATGTGATAATCTTGTCAAAAGTCCTTCCAAACAATTTGGCAGCCAGTCCATTTTGGGCAAAACACCAGTTCACGTGAGGTGCGACCTATAGGCCGGTGCGACTTATAGGCCGGTGCGACCTATACGTTGATTTTTCCATTTAATTGGGCATATTTGGCTGGTGCGACTTATACTCCGGTGCGACTTATAGGCCGACGAATACGGTATATATATATGTCTGTATGTCTGTATATATGTCTATATGTCTGTATGTCTGTATGTATGTATGTATGTTATTTGTACTTTTCTATTTTGTTGCACATATGTTTAGATTTTCTCTACAGACTATGAAAAAGGTAAAGTATTTTTTAAGTAAGTATCCACAGTATTCCTGGGGGTGTCACTGTAGAAGCGAATGTGCATTGTACTTCCTGTCCGACACCGGAAGTGCCTGTATTCCATAGGCGAGTATGGATCGCGGGTGTTTTTGAAAGTTATTTTCATTCATTTTATCGGAGCAAACACAGCTTTTGTTTAAACGGAACGTTTACTGAAATGTCCTACCGGGGTTCAGGTACCTGCTGTGCTGTTCGCGGCTGCACCAACAACCGGACCAAGCTAAATCTTTGGCTAAAACAACAGTGTTTTCAACACGGACCCAAAACAAAGAAAGAGTGTCCCTGCATCCTACTCTATGGCTGTGTCTGCGCGATCAGGTAACATCTGTAATTTCTTTTTATTCAGGGAGGGTTTATTAATGAGAGTTTTGGATGATTTACTGTCTTAAAATGATATATGTCAGGCGCGACCGGTATCTTTAGCCGAGATAGCTGCTAATAAACCTTAGCCGAGAGGCCGGAGCAAACGCGTTCGCTATTTATGTATTTTTAAATTATGTCTGCGCGATCAGGTAACATCTTTTTATTCGGGGAGGGTTTATTAATGAGAGTTTTGGAAGATTTACTGTCTTAAAACGATAGATCTCAGACGCGACCGGTATTTTTAGCCGAGATAGCTGCTAACAAACCTTAGCCGAGAGGCCGGAGCAAACGCGTTCGCTATTTATGTATTTTTAAATTATGTCTGCGCGATCAGGTAACATCTTTTTATTCGGGGAGGGTTATTAATGAGAGTTTTGGAAGATTTACTGTCTTAAAACGATAGATCTCAGACGCGACTGGTATCTTTAGCCGAGATAGCTGCTAATAAACCTTAGCCGAGAGGCCGGAGCAAACGCGTTATTTTTAAATTATGTCTGCGCGATCAGGTAACATCTGTAATTTCTTTTTATTTGTCCCTCCTCTTTTAACAAAACGAGTGGTGTTCCCACATTTTTAATGAACTAAAACAACAAAGTTTGGACTGTCTTCAACTGTATTACTCGCATGTAAACAAACGGTGTTTCCGGTCAACCGGAAGTCGTGTGCACATTTCGCGCAAAGCATCATGGGACGTAGGAATACTGTGGATAAAACGTCTCCTGCTACTCACTTAAAATGATCATACTAATTAAAAAACTTACTAATTAAAAACTAACCCCAAATCAAAGTAAGTGATTACTCATTTTCACTGAAGAATGAAATCATTTGTTGTTGTTGTTTTTTGCCATTAAATACAAATGTTTTAGATAGTAAGAATGGAATGGTATTTTAAGTTTAAAGAAATAATTACTATTGTAGCCAATTACAAAATTTAGTTTAAGTTAATAACTCACTAAGTAGTTACCCACAGTTTGACCTTCCCCAGACCACAAATGGCTCATGGGATCCAAAACCTTGAAGTTTTATTTAACAATTTGCAATTTTTTTTGGTGTCCAGTTCTTCTCTCAAAACACTACAGATTTTCAGAACTCCTTCAGGAGTTGCCAGTGATGCCAGTGAATCCCACCTTGAAACGAGGTCCTGCTAGGTACGGCTGAATACGAGGGTGAACGGGACCCCAACAGGTGGTGGAAAGAATGCGTCGTCTTCTCGAGAGAAAGAGCAGCAGATGCTACAACTGAGACCGGTGCTCCCTTGAAAAAGAAGTTTGGAGCAATCGCTAAGCCAGTTTTGAGATGGATCTGGTCAGAGCAAAGCTCCCCACTTTGTCAGGACAAGTGACCTGACTACCCTATGCCACACACAATTCAAGTTTGCGACTTGCTACTGTGCCCGCAATTCATCACCCATGCCTGAATGGACTAAACACCCAGGAACAGGCAGCTAGACAAGACTACATGAAACCACTGTCTGAAGAAGTGAATGATGCCCATCAAACTGCCTGATGCCCTCCGCCCACGGGACGCACAAAAGCTCTCCCCAAGAAGAAAAACTGGACTTAAACAAAAGCTCTCCCCAAGAATATAAACTGGACTTAAACAAAAGCTCTCCCCAAGAAGAAAAACTGGACTTTAATAAAAACTACC
>JBBPBX010002036.1:83279-94736 GCA_038048925.1 Garcialebias charrua | reverse complement strand
ATTTGCAAACCAGCTCTTTTCTATGGCCATTAGATGAATCATGATCAAAGGAGCAAGAGATAATAGCAGCTGAAATTAGCTTCCTTCATAGGGTGAATGGAGTATTAAAAGCAGTGCAATGAAGTGGTTTGGTCAACTAATGCCTTGGACCCTTCTTACTGGAGATTGTCCAGGTACAGCCTATTGGGAGTACCGGTAGACTCCAAGACAGAGCCAGAAGTAAATGGTAACTAACACCTTGTGACCTGAAGCTGAGAGTGTTGTTGGGGAGAGGGATGTCTGGGTTTCCTGCACTTTCATGACCAGTAACCACAACAATATACAGTTCGTCCTCAACTTACGACGGAGATCCGTTCTTGCGCGGCGGCGTAAAGCGAATTTCGGCGTAAGTCGGAACGTACATCCAAACTGCACCCTATACCTACAGTACTGTATCTTACCAAGCACTTAGCCTATCTTAACACAGTACCCTACATAATTATCAAAAAACACATACATTTCAGAGCCATAATGAAGGGAAAAAATAGTTAATTTCCTACTCTGGAATGCTGGTGAAGCCGTTTCCTTCCTCCCTCCGTCCCTCCTCTGCATTCTCCTTTTGTTTACATTGTAAAACGTGCGGGCGGCCGTGGCACAGTGGTAATGGCAGCCGACCCCCTATCGGAAGGTTCAAATCCCGCGTTCCCACACCATGGTGTCTATGAGTGCACATCTATTTTCCCCAGCTCCCCGGGCGCTGACCACGGCTGCTCACTGCACCACCTGGTGGTGGTTGGGTTAAATGCAGAGACCAATTTCGTCTGTCAAGTATGGGAAACATACGCAGATGACAAAAATGTGACATTTATTTTTTATGTGTCGTTGTGTCCCTGGGCAAGACACTTAACCCCGAGTTGCTCCCGGTAGGACTGGCTGGCGCCTTGCATGGCAGACTACTGCTACCGGTGTATGAATGTGTGGATGAATGGGTGGATGGCTGGTGCTGTGAAGCGCTTTGGGTCCCCTCACAGGGGGATGGAAAGCGCTATATAAGTAAGCTCCATTTACCATTTAAAAACACCGTCCATAAAACAGTTACTTTTCCACAGCTGCTGCCTGTCCAGCTTGCTCCAACACGTTTTGTTTTGATTTTTGAATGTCCAGAGGACCAGACTTAGCTTTTTTACAGAGTACAGGGCAAGCTGTAGCCTCCGCAGCTAGTAAAACCAAACCGGAAGCTGCAGGAAACTGCATAAATCAGTTTCAAAATAAAAAAAAATCTAATTTTTTATTTATTTATTTATATATTTATTTTTATGGAGATGCGTGTCGTAACCACGAAACGTCGTAACTCGAGACCGTCGTAAGTCGAGGACTACCTGTACAACATCCATCCATCCATTATCTTTTACCCTCTTCTTCCTTTTAGGGTCATGGGGGTCACTGGTGCCTATATTCAGCAGTCACTGTGCGAGAGGCGAGGTACACCCTGGACATGTCTCCAGTCCATCACAGGAACACATGGAGACAAATGAGACAAACAACTATTCACTCTCTCACTCTCTCACCTAGAGACAATTTAGAGTCACCAATCAGTCTAACATGCATGTTTTTGGTCTGTGGGAGGAAACTGGAGCGCCTGGAGAAAACCCACGCATGCACGGAGAGAACATGCAAACTCCACCCAGAAAGGTCCCCGGCCAGGATTCAATCCAACGACCTTCTCGCTGAGAGGCAAAAGCTCTACGTACTGAACACCATGCCGCAACAATTTACTGCAATATCAAAGAAATTGATAACCGTTTGGAGAATCCTAAGTCCAAATTGTGGCAGGGTTTTGATATAACGCAGCTTTGGTCAGAACCTTGAAATTTTGGGAACAGTTGAAGACATTCAAAGCTAATTTTTATCAGGTATCAGGGATGGTTTGATGGCTCATGCTGCATATTCTCAACTCTCATCCATGCAGCCAGCACACCACACGTCACCCCAGGGTGTTCTTCAAGGACACTTGAAGCGTAGCAACAGTCTTTTAGCTACGTTCTCAGCAGTAGATTGTAAGAAGAGCATCTAATTGAGACCCTCACAAGCCTACATTTACCCCCTCCAGCTCGTCAACGCCTCTGCTGTTTCCAGACTAAAAGACAAGGTCGGCCTGTTGTTTAGGAGGCGAGACGTTTTTAACGGAGACGGGTGAAGGGCGTGGATTTTCACTTAGCCAGACGCCCCCGTTCAGCAGCCATGAAGCATTTATGAACCAGCATCTCCCTCCTCTGCTCTCTATTCCACTCACAACCTCCGCGCTCTCCCTCTTCTCCTTCTTCTGGTTGCCCTTCCTCCTCATGTCCTCTCTGCTTGTCTCACCCCTTCTGTTACACACACACACACACACACGCACCGGCTTCTAATAGATTTCTTACACTTGCTCTGAGTTTGTGTGCACGTCTCTGGTGTGTGTTTTCTGAGAGTCCCTCTTCAACAACACGAGCCCTCTCTGCCTTCAAGTAAATGTTTGTGCTGCAAGAAAGGAGACGCACAAATTGGCGGAAGAAGCGTTCATGCCAATGCGCAGCACTTTCATTTTATAGGCTACACTGCAGGAGTGTGTACGTGTAAACAGGAAGCTCGCACGTAGACAGACTCTTAAGATGAACGCGTCACGCCGAGGCTTACTGCAGCGACTGTGCAGACTCTTAAACAGGTGGAAGTGAAACACCGCGGGGAATACGTGTGTGTAAATGTGTGTGTGAGGTTTCCTCCTCTGCTCTTTGATCCTCATCTTGACAGCCCACCGCTTGGGACGAGCCGCCACATGCTGCACGGCTCCCAGGCCCCGGCTACACCTCAGGAATCACAACGCGCGGCGGCTAGCGCACAACACTCCCCCCTGCACATTATATGCCGTCAGAATCGCTAATGCTAATGGCAAGAGCTAACACTCCGGTGCTCAGATACGCGGGGAAATGCCAATGGAATCGTAATTCCTGGCGTGCATCTTTGCTGCTCAAGCTCAGTTATTGGAATTGCAAATCACACACGAGGGGGTGAAGCTTGAAAACAGGTGCAATTGGAGTTATGATGGGATTATAGTGTACCAAAGTGAAAGAAAGCTAAAGGACCCCCATCTGAATTACATCCACTTTGCACCAAGCGTGCAGGAAGTAAATGGTTTAAAGTAAATATGTCTCAAATGGCAACCATAAAGTCAGTAGAGGAACGCAAAATTAGCCTTTATACTTGTAAATTAATTTAAATTCTCAATCTTTGGAGCCTGTTTATTTATATTTTCTTTACACTGGAAGTGCTGGAACTTTGGAAGGACTTTCCTATTATTTCCTTTCTTTATACAGGTAGTTCTCGACTTACGACGGCCTCGACTTACAACGATTCGCGGTTACGAACGCCCTCCCATTGAAAAGCATTGTTCGAGTTACGCGGTTTATGCGCCTTTACACCAAAAAATATGGGACCGAAACGAAACTTACAGGAGGGAGGGGGAGCTTGATGCGCTCAGTGGAAACTTACAGGAGCAGGAGACCTCAGGCAGACCGGAGCAGAGGAGGTCAGGAGGGGCTAATATGCTAACAGACCTTACTGTAAAACTCTGGACCGCTGGACCGCGCGTGGAAATACAGGAGACCTTATTGTTTGGAGCGGAGGTTTACGAGGCAGAGAGGCTACAGCTGAGCAATGAGCTAACATGCTAACAGACCTTGCTGTAAACGCTGTCGACCGCATGAAGCTGCAGAGCTCATCAGCTCCCAGTAAGAAATTAACTATTTTTTCCCTTCATTATGGCTCTGAATGTATGTTTTTTGACAATTATGTAGGGTAATATGTTAGGATAGGCTAAGTGCTTGGTAAAAATACAGTACTGTACGTATGAGGTGCCGATTGGACGTATGAGGTGCTGATTGGACGTATGAGGTGCCGATTGGACGTATGAGGTGCCGTTTGGACGTATTTTCCGACTTACGTCGATTTTCGAGTTACGACGCGACGCATGAACGGAACTCGTTCGTAAGTCGAGGACTACCTGTAACTAAAAATGTCAGTCTACTTCACTTCTTCCTGTGCCAAACTACACGGACATAATGCACTTTTTTTTTTGTTTAGAACTATAAATCGTAGTAACCCAGCACATAATTGATGGTATAATAGCTCTACAACTAAAGGACATGTTTTTATCCACATCGCCATTCGTCTAAATGCTTTGCATAATTTCACCGTATTCTTTGGTATTTATAAAAGCTTTAACTATTATATTTTTTGGATTTTATCCAATTATATTTTTTTAAAGCATTGTCTTTTGAACTGGTTGTTGAAAAGTAGGGGTGAAAACAGTCTTTTGAGAGATACCTTTGTTAGATTCCCCCCTGAACTAAACTGTATAATTTCTACCCAGCATTAGTCTCTCAGTCACGACTAATTTCCCTCCTTATGTCGCTGTTCTTAGCCAGTAAAAAGCTGGTGTTAAACTCTTGGTGGTAAATTGATAACTGAAGTGTTGAGTTCAGTGAAGTGACACGACGCGCTGCCTTTCACGCTGGGGGTCATGGAAAGAAAGTCAAAGCCGAGTGCTATCCCCGATAATACACAGGCGCTGCATCGTCCAGATCACAACACCGATCACGTTGCTGATGCTAGGCTAAGGGCCAGCTATTCAACAGCCCCTGGCACCCACAGGACACCACAGGAATTCAGATCCATTACGCTCCCAGCCTCATCAAAGGGACTCTGGGATTTGGGGCTAAACCTGCTCCAGATGCTCACTGTTGGATTTCACTAAGAAGCACCACAGGGCAAAGTGTCATGAGGGCTGACGCTGGCGATACGGGCAACAAACCCGCAACTCTTTCACGCTGATTTGATTTGTGTCATAAACACAATGGGGAGGACAACAAAGCAGATGTAAACAATGGCACTAACCACTCATCTCTGGACAAATAAATACACAGCTAAATGAACAGATGGACAAAACTGAAGGCAGCAGTTTCAAGCCGGCAGCGGTGGTGAAAACATTGAAGCCAGAGCGGCAAACTCACCTGTGGCTGGAGGTCAGCTCATGTTTCATGCAGCGCCGTCTCAAATTCCAAGTGTCGGCAGTTGCTTTTGACCTTTAAACATAGGCATTTTTCTTAAAACAATTCATAAACACCATTGATGTTGATTAGATCCTCAGTCCTGCTTCAGGCGGTGTATGGCCCGAGAGCCAGAAGCAACCCCTGAGCCATCTCATTCTGCACCTTCGAGCACAAAATGTTAACCTTCCTGCTGCCCTTGGGTCAAAATGACCCACAAGGCCTCAGTTTTAAGCCTGGTTTATACTTCTTGTCGCATGTCTTTTACCCCCCGTTGAGTGAACCCAGCAATGACGTAATTGCGTGTGTGTCACCGATCGCATTGAGTGTTTATACTTCTAAAAGACGTGGGGCTAATCCCTCCCTCTTCCCTCCCACTGCATACGTCACGCGCACTCCCACTGCATGTTTTATCAGGACAAATGGATTTAATATAATGATAGGCTCCATTACCTCGATTTGTGAGTCCGTTATCATGGGCGTAGCCAGGATTTTATGAGGGGCGGATTGTTTAAAGGAACCGTTGACCTTAAAATAGCAACACGCCTCGGTGGCTCACTGGAAAGGCGTAGGGTTTCCGCTCCAAAGCTTTTCTCGACTCGGGTTCGAATCTCACCTGGTTGAAGTTATTTTACGTTTGTCTTTTATTGGATTAAAAAAAGGATTTTGTGTTAACCACAGGCATATTAACTCCTTTTTTTTTATCCAATAAAAGACAAACGTAAAATAACTTCAACCAGGTGAGATTCGAACCCGAGTCGAGAAAAGCTTTGGAGCGGAAACCCTACGCGTTTCCAGTGAGCCACCGAGGCTGTTGCTATTTCAAGGTCCATTTTTTCTTATGTCGGCTGTTGTAATGTTTGTAGTCGTCCCCCGGTGTTTAATGTATGTGTCCAGCCACTGCAAAGACAGGTATAACGGTCAAAGCAAAAACAAAAACCGGCTTCTAAAAGAGTAGCGGGTAGCGGTGTCATACACCATATATGGACATCCAAACAAAAAACGCCCACAAACTTTGAACCAATCACACGCTGCGAGCCGCATCGTCCGCGTCTCGGAGTTCTGCTTGGGGGCCATGTACAAGACAGCTGTCACCGGGGGATCATAGCGGGAGTGCAGACGGAAGTTGCGCAACTTTTTTTCACTCAACGGGGGGTAAAAGACGTGAGACAAGAAGTATAAACCAGGCTTTAGGTTCAACTAAGATTGTTTTATGATGAGTGGTGATGGCATCGGAGCCATTACACATGTGATTTTGCAAATTCTCAGAAAATGTGTTGGTGCTTAGAGGATGTATTGGAACAAACTCTTACCTACTACCACACCCACTTTCAATTGGATATATGTGAAATTGTCTGAGTTGTAGCTTAGCTGTAGCATCCATCTTCAAAATAGTTGACTTTAAAAGTTATAGATCCACAGTCACCTATTAATTTCTGAGGATGTCATTAAAATTGATCTGGTGATTCGTGAGGTATTTTGCTAACAGACCAACGGGTTACCAACAATTGTGTTGTACGATTGTGCAGTGCTGGGCAGCGCTAATCCAAAAATTAGTTCCGCTATTTCTAAAGCACTTATTAATTTATTTAGGTCCGCAATTTCAAAAGCGCTTATGTATTAGCAATGCTAGCGGAAGCTAAATGCTAACACGCTAACGTGCAAATGGCGAACTACTTTTTTTAATCCAGCAGATTTGACCATTTCGTGAAACGGTTAAGCTCAGAAAAACCTTGTGCTATAAAGTCAGCTAAGAAATATATTTTTTCTCAGCAAAGAAATAATTGTTTTTACCGTGTTTTGTTGTAAAGTCCTTTGCTTCTGTGGCCGTCGCCATTTTGAAGAGGGCAAATGAGGCGCTGACGCGTCGCGTAGGCCGCTGAGAAACATCCATAAGTTCACCCTCCATGTTAAAAACTCTTCGTCTGACTCTTCGAAAACAAGCAATAAGGCTGCAGAGTAACACACTGGCTGCTAACTGCTATAGAGAGAGCGCTCTCTCTAGCCAAGAGACTGAGGGGGACGCTTTTTTGTCACGGACCACATCCGGCGCTGACAGGATATGGTCTGTTAGCAGTCGTCCGGTTGATTTAAGAGCTCGTAAATAAGTTTTTTCGTTTTTACTGATAGATAATTAGTTATTAGCGGTACTGCATTTTAAATAAAAATAGCGCAAATCCGCTTATGAATTATAAAAGTTAGTCAATCCGCTGTAACGCTGACAAATTGTTTAGGTCCGCTATAAGCGGATTAGCGCTTTAGCGCTCCCTAGCTGTCTGGCGCTCACCTTTGCGATTGTGCTAATAAAATGGAACCCTGTGTACATAATCTTGTTTCATCACATGTACCACATGTGGTGCGAATGACAATAAAGATTCTCTGACTCTGACTCTGATAAAGACTGTTGTCATTTTTAAACAAGCTTTTTGTCCAGATTTAGTCAAGTGTAAGCATGGCAAACCAGAAATGTATTTAACCTGCCAATCTCTCAATCAAAACCAGAAACAGGTTGCAGAAAAAGTCCATAAACCTGAGTAATAAACACGTTAATGGCTGCTTTCTTTTGTTAATGGGCAATAAAGCAATCGTTCACGGATTACTTGATGATTAATGGGGAGAAAACTTGCTCCTCCACCTTTCCTTCTGTCCTTTTTGTTGTCTTTGTTCTTGCGTCTCTCCCACGTGTGCACATTTTGGGAACTCCAGTCATCAAACGTTGAAACAAATCCAAAAGCTTGGATGTTTGGTCCTTTACTTTCATGCTGTGTCTGCCAGTGTCGACAGGTGATACCAGGCAGATAAATGTGGAAGATGCTCTTTGTTGCGCCTCATGCTGATCCCTCTCTGTCTGTTTTCGCTCCTTCTCCCCAGGCTGCTGTTTTGTCACGTTCTACACGAGGAAAGCTGCTCTTGAAGCCCAGAATGCACTGCATAACATAAAGACCTTAACAGGGGTGAGTGTATGTCCTCGATTCGCCTCTAATCACACACTCGCAGCAGTAGCCTAAGGCACCGTCACCCCAACCTGTATACGTCTCTGTGATTACACGAGCGAGTGCATCGGTGCTGTCACAAAGCATTTGCAAGTGTGAGTGACCAACAGGGTGAGCAGGTGAGCAACCGACTGTCAGACTGGGTTTGTGTGAGAAATCAGTGATAGGTGGAAAAAAAGAGACGTTTGTCACTCCAAGAGAATTTATTGGAAACGAGTAGTCTTGATCATTGTTATTGAAAAGATATTGGGAAACTTTGCTGATTATGTTTCTCACATTACAAGTACCACTACCGGTAGGTCTGGAGACAGTGTCATTGACAAAAAGACAGGAGAAAGAACTGGAAGTAGCAGAAATGAAGATGCTGAGGTTCTCCTTAGGAGTGACAAGGATGGATAAGATCAGGAATGAGATCATCAGAGGTACAGCACATGTTGAACAACTGGGAGATAAAGTTAGGGAGGCCAGACTGAGATGGTTTGGACATGTCCAGAGGAGGGACAGTGGGTATATTGGTAGAAGGATGTTAGAAATGCAGCTGCCAGGAAAAAGACAAAGAGGAGATATATGGATGCAGTTAGAGAGGACATGGAGGTAGTTGGAGTGAGGACAGAGTGAGATGGAGGAGGATGACTCGCTGTGGTGACTCCAGAAGAGAAAAAAATCAGAAAGAATATTATACCCCTAAAAGGATATACATCCATACCCTTCTACACATCAGTAAAAAAAAAAGCTAAATGAAATATCTAAAAGGATTCAGCCCACATTAAAACACCTGTGCTTGTGCTGCTATTGCAAATCAAAATGTCTGCCAAGAAATAGGTTTATTGAGGGAGTAGGATGTTGTCTCCTTGCAGTCTCACATTCGTAGCCCTTGGTGGATTTTTAAAAGCCCCCGGATCCCTTTTTCTCCTTTCATTTTCTGCTTCCTTGCCTCTGCCCTTGGCTGCACCAGTTAACTGGAAGCTTCTCAGCTGAGCGGCTGCGCTGTCTTACTTCTGTCTGTTGGATCAGTGGATAGGCCTCCTGGGCAGGACAAGGTGGATGCTGTGAATCCCTCGTGAGCTGGACGCTGGAAACCAAATCCGGCCAATTGTTTTGCTCAGAGTAGCTCTGTTAATTGGTCATGGAATAAGTATGGTAAATTTGGTTGTTCTGCACGTTTGGAGTTAGTCACTTATCCCTTGTTGAAGGTGTGAAACAGCCCTCAGGGGACATACAGAAGCAGGTTTTGGATTATGGAAAGTGTCTTCTACACTAACACCTTTTTCTTTTCACTTCATCTTTTCTGGTCATCCCTCCTCTTCAAACTAGTTTATTCTCCAGCATCTATGGTAAACCAGAATATTAGGAAAACTAAAATGAGCTTTTTAGTTGATGCACAAATATATTTGCACACCTACATTTTGGTTTTAAGAATCAGATTGGTAGATACCACTCTTGGTATATTACAGTATTATCACTTTTGAACTTGTTCATTCTATTAATTGACTAAAAAGGATGCAGTAGTTTTTACTGAATGACAAATTACATGGTACCTTAGATGCTAAGCTTTCTGAATTGTTACAGCAGAAGAGATAAGTTAATGTGGTAGATTTATCATGGAATTTCAAGGAAAAATACTGTTTTCAAAACTTGATAGTAGCACTTATAAGACACAATATAATGTATTGTATTCTGTATATGATATCATATCATATACAGTAATATTATATGATACAATGCAATGTAATACAAAATGGCACAATACAATGACATACAAGTTAACATGATGCAATGCAAGACAGTACTGTACTATCAAACATGATGCTCATTAATCCAGGTAAAAAAAATCCAACAAAGTTACATCAGGTCCTCTAGGCGGTTTCTTTTTTGTTGAAACATTTCATCTATCATCCAAAAGACTTCATCAGTCCAAGGAGCCACAACAAACTCAATCCCACAAGTAGCACCAGTTTTCTGGTGATAAGATGGTTTCTGGTTTTCGCTTTCTCCCCCGTCGACTCCTCTTAGGCAGTCATGACCAAAGTGGTTCAAAACATCAAGTTCATGCTCAATATACAGTTCAGTTAGATAGAAATATACAATAACTGCATAGATACATAAAGAAAAGTCATATCAATGACGTCATTATTACTCTATTGTTATTTTTTTCCATATATGATTCCTTTAGCAAAATTTAGGGTCTGTTGGTAGGTTTGGTTTATTTGTCATATATAGATAAAAATAAGGTCAACAATGCAATTACACTGTACATGCTCAGGACGAGAACTGTCTCGACTTCGCCCCCATCAAAGAAAAACAAAACAAGAAATACCAAAGCATGCAGCAAAAATACAAGCACAAGGCACCAAAAGTTTTTTAAAAATTCCCCTACAGCATCATGGTCCTGTTAGTAGAGTGGTTTTGTTAGCGGCGTGGTCTTTTTAGCTGTGTTAGCATGTCTCGTTAGCTCCCGTTAGCAGCATGATGATGATACCGACCGGCAACAACTGTCCTAATAGACTGCCTTCCAGATCACGATGGCACAATGGCAAGGCAGCTACACACAAAACTCCAAAAGTATGTTGCGTTAATACTCGCAGCATGGGTGTACAGTGGAGGCACAAAACAATTTGAAACAAAAACAACAGGAAATAAAAGAACAAGTCGAAGCGGAGCCGCCGTCAGTTCTACCATACTGTGGCGCACGTGACGTCAGAGTATGTATTCTGAAGTACAGGTATATTGAACGTGAAATTTAGCCTGACATATGGCTTCCTGTGTCCATGGTTCATCACATGCAGAATCACACAAAATCAGGAATATACTCATAAACACATGATTCAGCAATGCTGCTGCTCACCTTGCTGCTTTATTGCCTCATCACTGACTGAGTCTGGGCTGGAATTTTTAAATCTAAAGAAAATCCAATTATTTGAAACCAGTTACTCATCGTTTGATTGTGGCCTTCAGGCTTTATTTGACTCTCCTATACTCACCAAGGATCAAAGGATACATATAATAGTAAAATAAAATAACACACAAAAAAAATCCAGTATTTTCTTTTCCAATATGTTTCATCTGGATCATACATGGAATAAGTTGTAAAAAGACAAATACAGGGGTTCCTCGACTTACGAGCGAGTTCCGTTCCTGCAAGGTGCTCGTAAGACGAAATCTCGTACGTCGGAACCCGAAACACGTGTCGCTCTAAGTCCGGATTTTCGGTCGTAAGTCGGAAAATGTATGCTAGCGCTACTACGAACACTCGTTTTTCATCACAAACGTTCATACTAGTTCATAAACATGCTCAGAAACTTGTTTACAAACAGTTAGCTAACACACTTTCATCTAAAAACACATAAAAGTGCTGTATTTTTTGTATGTTCTTTACAAATTTACTGTTCGTTAGTGAGCTCGTA
>JBBPBX010002036.1:39446-53371 GCA_038048925.1 Garcialebias charrua | reverse complement strand
GGGAGGGGCAGTGTTGGATAAAAAAAAGCAGATTATCAATGAACGTACAGCAAATGGTTTGTATTCTGCTCTGATTGGAACGCTTCTGACTCTGTGCCACAACAGATTTGAGATTCCTTCGTCGTAAATCATGAAAAACTGCTGGGTTATAAACAAGACAGTTTGTAACAATGCTGCATGGGTCAAATAAGGACCGAGCTGACACTGGGTAGTTTTAACTGGTTGACTCAGCATACTGGGTTAGGTTTTCTACCAAAAATAAAGAGGTTATAATGACTCAATTAATCAAAGAGAATTAGATTAATACAACTTGGGTTGGTACTAGCTGCCTTGCGCAATTAATCCACTTTTAGCATCTGCTTGCTAGCACCAACTAATTATTTTAGGAAACCAAACTCTCTTTTAAGTACAAACTAAAGTTATAAACTAAATATCTTCTTACACATTGTTTTTACCAACAGGTCCGACTGGTCAACTTCTGCTATAAACGTTGGACTGTGACAAATTTCCCACCTTACGTGCTTTGAGATCAGAGGATCAGGTACTCTTAATAGTTCCAGAAACTCGCCTTAAGCGCAGGGGTCTTTATTTGGAGAGCAGCAGAGTGTTCACTGCCTGCTGGAGGTGTAATCTGTCCATGTGATCCTGCACACGTTCATTAGGGTTATTTTCCAACAAGATAAAATGGAAAGGAATTTTGTTTTCCTTATCGGCGGGGGCAATACTTGACCCCCATCTGCTTTCACTCACGGGCACACTGTTTATAGCACTTCCCTGCTTCCACTTACTGTGAGAGGGCCTCAAATAGCCAAACTACCGGTACATCTCAGACCGAGGACACAACTAAAAACAGAAAAACCCATAGATATGGATAAAAAGGATTTGAAACCAGTCATTTCTAACTTGGGTGTATAGTGGTTGTTATATAGTTCAGTTAAAATACTTTTGTTTTCATTTACAAACATCATAAGTACCAACTAGGCCGGCAGTCCCAATTATCCGCACTGTCTTCGTATTTGCTGTTTACTGTTTGACTAAACACACATACATTACATGTGGCACGCAACTAAAATATTGAAAGTCTTAAAATACATTCTTACGTTATGTTTCTATATGTGCCAGGACACACAAGAAATAGTTGTCCTACTTTCTCCCAAAATAAAAATTTGACATATTTGATCGCTTATCAGTTTAAATAAAATAAAAATAAAAACACCCAGCAAAATATCTAAACTTTAAAATGTATCCACATTCTTAAAACAATTCAGTGCAAATCTCACAAATGTCTTTCGACACCAATGTCTACAGGTGCACTCCAAGAAAGCAAAACTGTCACATTTGTTCACTATACAGTATAGCAAGCCATTTGTGTATTTATTCAATGTTCTTGATGAAAATGTCACTAGTTCATTCATTCCATCTTTATTTATACAGGTTAATCCCATTGAGCCTCGGGGACTCGTTTACAAAAGAGACCTGATTTTAACAAAGAGTGATGACAACAGTGGACAACAAAGACAACATAAGAAAATCATAAAGGATGCATACAAATTGAGAAGAACAAGTGAAAATAAAATGGTATTTAAAAAAAACAGCTAGGTTGTTGTAAGGCGATGTAGAAAACTAAAAACAGGAATATGTCTATTACTGTTTTTCTATTGCATTTGTTGTTGGATGTAACTGGGACCCCGTGTACATAATCTCGTTTTCATCACATGTACCACATGCGGTGCAAATGACAATAAAGACTCTCTGACTCTGACTCTGATGTCTGTATTGGATATTGCCAGGAACTTAACATATCTTTAAAGCCATTTAGAGAGATCAAGGTTGGGAGTTTCAGATCTTTTTGCAAGATATTCCAGGAAACAGGAGCGGAGTAGGAGAAGGCCCTTTTGTCTAGTTCAGTCCACACTGAGGGAACACTGCAGGTAATAATGTCCTGAGAGCGCACACTGTAGCTGCACTCATGCAGAGACATGTAGGAGGAGATGTATGAAGGCAACAGACCAAGAAGTAATTTAAAGATGAAAATGTACCAGTGGAAGAGTCTGTGTGAAGTTAATGATAACCAGTTGACCAGTGAATACAGGGTGCAGTGATGGGTATGGTAAAAAATGTTGTTGTTTTTTCATTTACCCTTTATTTGATAGCCTGTATAAATAAAGGTTGAATGAATTTATACAGGTTAGTCTCATTGAGCCACGAGAACTCATTTTCAAGAGAGACCTGTTTAGGGAGCAGATGGTGGGGGTTAAGGGCCTTGCTCAGGGGCCCAGAGTGGGGTGAATGAGAGTGGAGGCAGGTGTGGGTGTTTCACCTTTTTCCACCCACATTTTTTGATGCTGTCGATTCCGGGGCTTGAACCGGTGGGCCCACCGTCTCTAACCACTGCGCCACCACTCCCCCAAGTCACAGCCAGTTACGAATCTTAGCGCATCATGACAGGCAGCATCCAACATCTGCAGGGTGCTTGTAGGAGCATTCATGTAGATAATGTCACTGTACAGTAGTCAATGGAGGGAAAGAAAGTCACAGTTACAAGGCGTTTCCTACTGTTCAGAGTTAGCCAGGATCTATATCTGAAAAAGAAACCCAGTTTAACTTTCAATTTCCTATAGGTTTTCCACATGGAGCTTAAAAGCGAGATGCAAATTGACCAAGATACCCAAATATTTGTAGGAATCGACAAACTCAATAGGGACACCATTTGAGGATAAAATCGAGGGAAGAACTGCTGGGACTGACTTCCTGTTTGAAAACAACATCCCTCTGGTTTTGTCAGCATTTAGGATAAGTTTGCGACGGAACAAATGTGACTGGACGATGTCAAATGTGGATTGCAAAAGCCAGAAAACTTTAGAAACTGTTTTAGCTTGACAACAAACAACTGTGTCATCAGCATAGAAAGTAAGGTGCAATTAGTCTCACTGTCAAACAAACACTTTAATTAAGAACACTTTTTTGCTAACCAGTGGCACATTTGCCTAACTAGTTGAAGCAGATCTCATAGCCATCCAGTGTATCACAGTCCATGAAGGGATTGGACACAGATGCAGGCGGACACAGGGAGCTAGAGTAAAATAAAACTAGTTTCTTATATAAATGAAAACACAAATTTGACGTGGCAAAAACAACTCACAAAACACAGGAGAGCACAAGATGGAGGACAGAGACATCTGCTCTCTGCTATCCCCCTCCCCTCAGGTCAAGATTCTCGGTGTCATCCTCGACACCACTCTCTCCTTCACTTCACACATCAACAATATTACTCGGTCTGCCTATTTCCACCTCCGTAATATTAACCGTCTCCGTCCTTCTCTCACACCCCGCTCCACAGCCATCCTGGTGCACAGTCTTGTGACTTCCCGTATTGATTACTGCAACTCCCTTCTCTACGGCCTCCCCAACAAATCTCTCCACAAGTTACAGATGGTCCAGAACTCAGCTGCCCGTGTCATCACTCAAACCTCCTACTATAACCACATCACTCCTGTCCTGCAGCAGCTCCACTGGCTCCCGGTTAAATCACGCATCATCTTCAAAATTCTACTTCTCACGTTCAAATCTATCCACAACCTTGCCCCTCCTTATCTATCTGACCTCCTACAAATCTCCATCCCATCACGCTCTCTCAGATCCTCCTCTTCGCTACATCTCCATGTACCCTCTGCCCGCCTCTCCACCATGGGGAGCAGGGCCTTCACCTGCTCTGCCCCTCACCTCTGGAACGCTCTACCGCCAGACCTTCGAAACACCACCTCCCTTTCTCTGTTCAAGACTGCTCTGAAAACACATCTCTTTAGACTAGCTTATCATTAACTTTACTAAATGTATTTTTATTATTTTGCATTTTATAATCTTTATGTATTTTATATTTCAATTTGTCACTGATAATGTTTGCACTGTATTGGTTTGTTATAAGTGTCCTTGGGTGTTCTGAAAGGCGCTTTAAAAAAATTATTATTATTATTATTATTATTATTATTATTATCTGGTAGGTAGACACGACAATGACCCGCTGTAGTGATTAGAAATGGCTTGAATAGAACCGGGGTGGGTGAAAAGTGGCAGCACCTGGGTGAGTACCATAATCATGGAACACAGGAGGGAGTGGTAACTGACTGTTATAATGCAGAAACTTAACTGGCTGAACAACAACTGAGGAGGCTGACCGAGGGTGAAAATGAGAACTATAAAACACAGGGGGCTGAAGCCAAACACAAGGGACATAAAGATATAAACTACTTTGTACAAGGAGAAACAAATCTAATGGATAAACTGAAGGGACTAAACAAATAACAGAAAAACACAGATGGGTTGAACAAAAAGCCCAAAAGTCCCAAGTAGTTTGCATTTTAATACACTAGAGCAGGGGTTCTCAACCTTTTTGGGTTCAGGGACCCCTTACAGGGGAGAAAAAGTTTCAGGGATGCCCTCAAAATCCTCATGTTTATTAAACAGTTTTCTTTAATTTGTCTCTTTAATGTAATGGAAATATTTGTGTAACATAAATACTTAAGACATGTTCTTTAATACTAGTGTTAATACCTTTTTTTATACTTTTAAACATGGGGTATTTTTCATTCAAGACACATTTACCGGTAATTAACAAAATGTTTCATTTCAACTTCCAAAACTTACAGTTTTGAGAAAATGAACATGATCAAAAACCACCAAAGTAAATGAGATTTCCTGCATTTTGCTGTATTTTTTAACGGGCTGTAAAAATAACTTGCTTGTAAAACAAATAATATAATATTTAATATATAATTTTAATATAGATATATATTTTAATGTGGACTTCCAAGTACCCTCGGGGGTCCGGGGACCCCAGTTTGAGAACCACTGCACTAGAGGACCACTGAACCTCACACAAGTTACTTCGTAAGCATAACTATCTCATTTGTTAATTAACTAGTCAACCCAAATTATGCTCACTAGTTGACTAACGAGTCAAATGTGTGCATCAGTCAACTGGTGAACACCAACACGTTCACCAGTTGACCTTCTAAGACTTTTTGGTCCCTATTACCGGTAGTTGGTTAGCGCAGTCGTCCTCCAATGGGAGAGTTGGAAGTTCAATTCCACCAGCAGTCACGTGTTGAAGTGTCCCTGGGCAAGACACTGAATTGCCTCTGATGTGTGTCCCATCAATGTATGAATGTGATCTAAAGCATTGGTCAGTCTCTTTAGAATTATTTGTTTATCTTTGTAGAGATGTATAGAGTGCTGTATGAATGTGTGTGTGGAGGTAAATGAGGGCACAGATTGTGTTGCAAAGAGCTTTGAGTATCTTGATTACATAGAAAGGTGCTATATAAGTACAGTCCATTTACCATTTGACAGTCACTAGTCGACTTGAGGGTTTAATGTGATGACTAGTTACAATGCAAGGACTGTTGGTGCTTACTACTGTAGTTTACTTTTCTGTCACGGTTGTTGACTTGTTTGGTCGAGGGGTCCACTAGTGTGTTAAAAAGCTAACTACAGTACAGTAGTTGGGAATTTTGGATGACTAGTCCAGCAAAACGCCTGACCAGTATGAATAATAATAATGAATTCAATTTATAACGCACTTTTCATTAGTGAAAATCTCAAAGTGCTACACACATTGAATGCTACACACATTCATACACCGGTAGCGGCAGACTACCATGCAAGGTGCTTTCCAGTCCTACCGGGAGCAACTCGGGGTTAAGTGTCTTGCCCAAGGACACAACGACACATGGTGTGGGGAACCGGGATTCGAACCGCCAACCTTCCGATCGGGGGACGACTGCCATTACCACTACGCCACGGCCGCCCCGTATGACTTCTGCTCCAGCTAGTGGGGAAAATGTGTCTCTAGTTGACAAAAACTTTAGTAAGATTATTAAATTTATGCACAAAAATGATAAACGTGTGCAGCTGCAATGTACTGTAGTCATAAACTACAAGGCGAAAATTACATTTGACACCGTATCAAAAAATGTAGCCTATAATCATTCATAAAGTATCCTGGTGGAGTCAAACTTGTTCGTACGCTCATGATAACTTTTACCACTGTGGATAAAAGACCATCTGGTCAGTTCATTTATGTTTTAACCAAGGATCTGGAAAGTTTTGAAGGAAGAGAATGAGAACAAAGGAGACAAAGAGGAGGAGGAGAAACAAAGGGCATGGAAACAAAGAGCGTCAGATGAAATTCACTCATCTATTGCTAAACTTGTCCTTGTGACGGTGCATTTGAAGCTTAAAGTGTTATAATGCAGAAAGAATAAAATATCTGAGAAACTTTGATAAGACCCAAAATATACAGTTTCAGGGCCATCCGCAACCTTTGGAGGAAAAAAATACATTCAAGACTCAAATGCACATGAGATCAGTCTTCTTCACCCCCCCCCACACACACACACACATACATACATACACTACTGATTTATTTATTTTTATCCCTAGGTAAAAATATAATGTAAAACAACATAAGAACCGTTCCATCAGTCATCTCATAACCAGTCAGATTTATGTAATATTCATACAAATGTGTCAGTTATTATGATCCTTCATGGCAACTTTTCTCTTCTTTTAACAAACCGTTTAGTTACTTGTATTTTTACAACACAGCAAGCAGTTAAAGAAGTAGATGGATGGACGGACGGAGGGACGGATGGACAGACAGACAGACAGACAGACAGACAGACAGACAGACAGACAGACAGACAGACAGACAGACAGACAGACAGACAGACAGACAGACAGACAGACAGACAGACAGACAGACAGACAGACAGACAGACAGACAGACAGACAGACAGACAGACAGACAGACAGACAGACAGACAGACAGACAGACAGACAGACAGACAGACAGACAGACAGACAGACAGACAGACAGACAGACAGACAGACAGACAGACAGACAGACAGACAGACAGACAGACAGACAGACAGACAGACAGACAGACAGACAGACAGACAGACAGACAGACAGACAGACAGACAGACAGACAGACAGACAGACAGACAGACAGACAGACAGACAGACAGACAGACAGACAGACAGACAGACAGACAGACAGACAGACAGACAGACAGACAGACAGACAGACAGACAGACAGACAGACAGACAGACAGACAGACAGACAGACAGACAGACAGACAGAACAGACAGACAGACAGACAGACAGACAGACAGACAGACAGACAGACAGACAGACAGACAGACAGACAGACAGACAGACAGACAGACAGACAGACAGACAGACAGACAGACAGACAGACAGACAGACAGACAGACAGACAGACAGACAGACAGACAGACAGACAGACAGACAGACAGACAGACAGACAGACAGACAGACAGACAGACAGACAGACAGACAGACAGACAGACAGACAGACAGACAGACAGACAGACAGACAGACAGACAGACAGACAGACAGACAGACAGACAGACAGACAGACAGACAGACAGACGGATAGATGAATAATAAAAAAAGAAGCAAAATACCTGTACACACATTGGAAAAAGACAAAGTGGTAAGGAGTACTAAGTACTACATTCATGGATAACATATCTATATAACTAAGATATATACAGTGTTCATACGTACATCTTAGTTGCACATATTTACATGATAGTTATATGGATATCTATATACTGTAACTGCTGATCTATTTCATGTTGCTGTGTTCATTTGTGCTCATCTGCTCACACAGACTCATGTTTGTGCTGCTGTTCGACATAATGTTTTTATTAGTTACTCCCGCCGTTTCCGCGCTTCATTGAATTTCTTCACTTTGACATTCAGAGCTTCGGGCGGGTTACACCGACGTGTAACTTGTACCCGCTGACCGTCACAGTGGGTGAATCTACATTGCTACAATGCTCTCCCTCTGTATAGGGAGAGCACATGCAGACCCTCCCGATGGTGCCCGAGTTTGATCTTGTATTGAACGCCTTTTTGATTTATCATGTCCTGGACGACTGAGAATCTTCACCAGCATATGCTACTAGTGCTTAGTGTATTATTTAGCTGATGTTTTTTGTAAGTTATATCATAGATCTTATTACTGTTTTTCTTTTACATTTTATTGTTGGATGTAACTGGAACCCTGCGCACATAATCTCGTTCCACCACATGTACGACATGTGGTGCGAATGATGAATAAATCTCTCTGAATAAATTTTTAGTACTGCACCGCCTCGTAATCTAGCTGTTTTTTTCTCTCAATATGTTTCATTTTAATTATCCTTTTAATTATCATTTTGTTTCCAGTTGTAAAAAAACAAAACAAACATTTTAAATTTGTATGTATCACTTGTGAATGCTATGTCGATGTCCACCGCTGTCATTGCTCTAAAATCCAGGTCTCTCTTGTAAATGAGTCCTCGTGGCACTACCTGTTTAAATAAAGGTTGAATTAATAAATTCACACACACACATATATATGTGTGTGTGTACATGTATATATCTAGCGAAGATATAGAACAAATGTTGGAATTGATAAAGACAGAATTTGTCAAGATACAAACTTGGTTTAAAATAAATAAATTATCATTAAATCTAGAAAAAACTAATTACATGATATTCAGTAATAAAAAGAAAACTGTTGATGTTCCACTCAAAATTGAGGATGTTGAGATTTGTAGAGTGAGTGAGGTGAAGTTTTTGGGTGTTATCATTGATGACAAACTGACATGGAAACAACACATAAATTCTGTAAGAATAAAAATAGCTAAATCGATAGCAGTACTGTACAAAGTCAGAGACCTATTGAATGATAAAGCTCTGTATTTGTTGTATAACACAATCATTGTTCCACACTTAATCTATTGTATTGATGTTTGGGGGAATGCGTGTAAAACAATCACAAAGCCTATTTTTGTATTACAGAAAAGAGCTGTAAGAATTATCACTAGAAAACATTACCGTCATCCATCAAGTACATTATTTTATCAACTAAAGTTATTGAAGTTCCATGATTTGGTAGACTATAATATTTTATCAGTTATGTATAGGGCTCAAAATAATGCATTACCTTTAAATATCCAAATGCATTTTGTTAAAAGACAAAGTTGTTATAATCTTAAGGGGACAGAGATGTTTGTAAAACCACAATTCAGAACTAGTTTGAAGGGACGTTCTACCTCAATCCAGGGAATTAGATTATGGAATGGCTTGGAGAATGTAGTTAAAAATGCCAAGTCAATGTTTACATTTAAGAAAATGATCAAAACGAATGTGTTAAAAATATATATGAAATAGCGTAATGTGTATTGTATTAGTTAGAAAATTAGAAAGAGTTAGTCATTTTGTACTGTTGGTTGAAGATTATTATTGTTTAATCTGATTGTTGGAAAAAAGGGGCAGATATAATAAGATTTATTCTTCTTTCTGCTACCTTTCATTTTTTTATATTTTGTACATTTTCATTTATGGGATTGTCTTGTATTGTTTCTTTTGTAAAAAAAAAAGAACAAATTTAATAAACATATCTTAGTTGTATATTGTAGCTATCTTAGTTTATATCTTAGATCCTTATCTGTTTCTTTTTATACTTTATATTTTTGCTATTGTTGGGTGTATGGGACCTACACAATTTCGCTCCACCTCATGTACCAGTGCCACATGTGCTGTGAATGAAAATAAAGAACCTTGAACTTGAATTACACTCACTACAACATCAACAATACTGTAATGTATACATTTTAGATACAATTTAGCCTAGAATTTTATTGGTGCACTTCAGAGAAGAAGCAGTTAAATCCATCACAGTGAGCGGCGGGTTTGTGTACGGAAGTAGTCAGCGGGTTGAAGGTCAGAGGGCAAAGGCTAACACTTCTTTCGACTGGAAGTACACACAGCCATCTTGGATCTAACGAAGCGAAGGGAAATTGATGCGGTGAGGGTATTTGGCTTATTAAACACTCTCGTCAAAGGGGCTTATCAGAAATTTCACCTCTCGGCTGGAGCTTTTTGTTGGGTTTCTGTTCAGTTCTGATCCGTGGCAGCTCGTTAGCCTTTAGCATTAGCGGTTTGTTGCAGCTGCTTGCAAACGGAGCACAAAGTTAGCCGAGAAAACGGGACAGCTGACTGGGGGAATATGGAGACGGAGGAGGGCTTATGACAGCCAGATAACGACTGCTGCTGAATCGCTAAGTTGTAGGGATTTGTAGCTGACAGGTTGTTATATTCTCCTTTCTTTTATGGTGTTGCATTGTTAAGGGGTTCAGAGCACCTAGCATGCTAACGTTAGCCTCTTAATGTTGGTGGGGTTGCTAACCTGTTAGCATCACTGCTGTTTTCACTCACACTGTCGGTTTCAGAGATTTGTCACATTAACACTGAAAATGATAGATCAGTTGGCTACTTTATTATTTGGGTACTTGGATCAATATGATCAAATCTCTTATGAAAGTCCAACGTCGTTTTCCTAATTTTGCCTGCTTTAAGAGTTTATCAACACCAATTCAAAGTACTCTGCAAGTCTTTCATTCCTTGTTTCTTATGTTTGTCCTCTAATAATCCAGATGTTGGTGCTGCTGTTTAAAAGTGTTATTGTGTAGTATTCCTCCAAGCTTTCTGAAAGTCTTTCAAAGTTTTTCTTTAGGGACACATCTTTCTTTTAGTCTAGTGGTTTTCACTCCAGTACTTGGCATTTTTAGAAAAATGTTTTCTTGTTTGTTGAGATGCCTGTTTGTGATCTGTGAATCATTTGGTCGTTAAAAGGCTCCTAAACTCAAGGGATGAGCCGGTGCGTTGTCTGTACATCACAGACAACAAATAGCCAGTTTCAAACCTGATCTTTAGTCACTATATTATCACTAGCAGCTTGCCACAAAAGCAGAATTTGTTTCTATTTCATTAATTGAATATATACAAAGAGTTTAAAACATTTGTAAAGAGGCTGTAAAAACAAGTCTTTGTTTAATTAGAATTAGGAAATTGTTGATCACAGCACAACATCATTTCTTTTGTGATTGTTTATATATATTTTTTGTTAATTTTCAATTTTCCTGATTTTCCTTTTAATAGAGTTAAAGCTCTCTTCAGGTGACAAAAGGCATGTTTGGTGCTAGAAAGAAATTTCCAGACTTTGTCGAGGTAATCGATAATGACTTCACTGACGACATGTACTACAACCAGTCGTCGATGTTCCCACATCGATCGGACAAAGATGTAAGTTTCAACATTACATCTACTTTAGTCAGTATTTATTTATTTTTGTTACTTACCCTAGCTTGTTTTTAAATCTTACATTTCAGATACTTTCGTCTCCTTCACCGTCGTCGTCTGGCCAACTGTCGCAGCTTGGTCCAAGTTTGTATGGTCCACAAAGTGAGTGTTTGCTGTTGATACATTCTTTCCACAGATTAATTAATTTTAATATTTTTTATTGTATTTTAGTTAGTAGAAAACATTATGCTTTGGTGTTTAAGGGTCAGTTATCACCAAAACCATTAAATGTGGCAATGAGTTGAAGTTAAATGGACATAAACTGCAAAGAGTCCTGTCTGTGTTTTTTGACATTTTTAATTATTTCATCCTATCTTTGTGTTTTGTTTTCTTTCCCTGCAGGTGCAATCGGTTTCCCCGTTAGAAGCATGGGAAACAGTACACCTCAGTTAAACCGAAATCTAACGCAAGGGACGCAGCTACCGAGTCATATCACCCCAACAACGGGTGTCCCCACCATGTCCCTCCATACACCTCCATCGCCAAGCAGGTGTGTCTGTTGTTGCTGTTTTTGAAAGTTTGTCTTGTTAAAATGAGAGCTCCACTAACTGAGGTGATGATGGTTTCACAGAGTGACGTTACCAATGAACTCGAGGAACATACTGAATCACTCTCAGGTTGGTCAAGGCCTCGGGATAAGCAGCAGGACCAATAGTATGAGCAGCTCAGGGCTTGGAAGCCCCAACCGCAGCTCACCAAGCATCATCTGTATGCCCAAACAGCAACCAGCACGTCAGCCATGCACCATAAGCAGGTGGATACATCTGGTTTATTCATGTGGTTTGCTTGTGTGAAGATCTGCTAGCAAACTACATTTCCTAAAACAAAGGTGACATTTCTGCTTTTCTGTTTTGCTGCATTTTTGTTTCTTCAGTATGTCGGGATTCGGTATGAACCGTAATCAAGTATTTGGAATGAACAACTCATTAGCAAGCAACATCTTCAACGGCACAGGTTGGTGGGATTAACCTCAAAAGATCACAACGTGTCCAGTTTACAAATAACATGTTTTATTTAATATCTCAACTGGTACTGAAAGTGTGTTTTTGAATTTGGTAGCCAACTATGAAGAGCAATTAGTTTGTTCCGTTAAGCTGAGCAACATTTAAAATTGCCTGAAATGTGTTTGTAATTTATGAAAATAGTCTCTTCTTACAGATTATTATCACACTCGTTCTGTGTAATAATGCTGTAATATCAACCTTACCGTTGTCACATTGGTAAACAAATAGAAGGTAAAGGACACTGTATTATCCTGTTGATGCAGATGGGAGTGACAGTGTAATGGGACTGGATCTGTCAGACTTCCCTGCTTTAGCCGACAGGAATCGGAGAGAAGGAACTGGAAATCCAACACCGTTGCCCAACCCGCTGGCTGGACGGGCTCCTTATGGTAGGCCATTATTGTTTTGTTATTATCTCTGTATCTGATATGTAATATCTGTAAAGGTAGTATATCTCACAGGGCTGCGACTGTTGGAGACTAGTTGCAACTCAAAATTAGAGAGAAAAAATGGCACATTTTCAGTTGCAGTCTCACTGAATCGTGACAGTTTGTGACCGAGTGACCAGCGAGCCGTGCAGCCTCATTTTGTGTAACCAGTTTTTGAAAACGACGGCCTGTTTTGGTGTTCACAGATTGCACAACTGTATTCTAGCCGTGGCACATTATTCTGTTGCCCTCCTCAGCCCTCTTTGTGCTTGCCTGGGCAGCCTCCCCCAACATTCATCAACTAATTTACTGGATTACATTTTGAAATGAAGATGGGTAGACTTGGACCAGTTCTGTTATTATTCATCATGAAAGTGGGTTTTAGATCTGAATATGGTAGCTCTTCTGTGCAGGTTTCAAAATACTATTGGTGCTTTGCCACTTTCTCTACACGCATCGGTTCTGCACCACACTGCACTAGTTAAGGGTCTGCCCACAGAGTTTATGGGACCATGTTGTTCTAAGCGAATTGCTCCGAGGTGATGATTTTGACACAAGCAGACAGCAGCTGTTGAATGACCAGTGGAGCTACATAACTGGACGACCCACCCAGCAACACAGCAAACTACATCTGAACCTCCACTTCCTCTCTGATTACTGTAGAGTGGGGGTTAGTTATAGAGGTGCCCCGATTTCCTTAATTTTGAGAAATCGGCCAATGCTTGCATGAGAAACCGATTTTACAGATTTTTTTGTTTTGTTTTAACAACAATTGTCTAAACTTCATTTATATTTCAGAGCACTACCTTGTGACCAGTTAAAACAAGTTTGTATTGTTTCTAGAATATTGTTCAAGGGTCTGTTTTTCAACAAAATAAGATTGAAATTTGAAGGTGCATTGTGACCTTACAACATCTAACAGTGTTGCTTATAAAACAAAATTGGTGTCGGCCAAAATCGGAATCGGCAGGTCAGACTTTGTAGAAATCGGTGATCGGCCAAAAAACTGCAATCGGTGCACCCCTAGTTATATAGGTTGTTTTTTCTAGTTTTTTTGTTTTGTTTTCTAGTATCTTGTTCAGTATTGTAGCTCCAAAATTAATGCTGTGGACTAATGACGAGGTCCAGACCTTTCTGTCTTTACTGGCGGATCAGAGGATTCAATGCAAGCTAGGTGGCGCTACAAGAAACAAGTGAATTTTCCACGAGATATGGGATATGATGGTGCATACTTGGACCTTTAAGCAGAGCTGGGATAAGCTAAAATAA
>JBBPBX010002035.1:77525-94743 GCA_038048925.1 Garcialebias charrua | reverse complement strand
CACGCCGGGGCGGCGTTCAGCCAGAAGTCCGGCATCCTGCCGGACACCGCAAAAGCGAGCGAGGCCGCCTGTGGGGGTTCCACCACAGGGGACAGCTGAGGGGAGCTGGCTGTAGCTTCATGCGTCGACATATTCAGCTCACGAGGGTCACCAATTGTAGGAGGTGGTGAAGAGACGACACAGGAGACGGGATGCAGGTCTTCACTTTATTCACTCCTACTTAAAACTGGCGGGAAAACCACCCAACTCCGCCTTATATACCCACATAACATCCGGTCCTCTGGACCTTTCACAATAAAAGCATCCTTAACACATTCGGTCCACTGGGTGTGAGTAGAGCCCCCTAGTGGTCCACCACAAGATAAACAATTATACCTTTTTTAATTCTGCCATTTTTAACTTTCGTTTTGAACGACCGGTTTCTGATAGAAGTTCTGAAGTCCACGCCCTTCAACGATCTGTTTACGCCCTCTGTAACAGCCAGTATCTGTAATGTGTTGTTGTTTTAAAATTAGCTCTTTTTTATTACTCATTTGACTTACTGTTAGTGCTAGCTTAAGATAACTTACCGAAACCCGTCTGAGCGCGCCGCAATTTGCTGCTCCTTTTAGCATGAGACCACCAGAATCAGATGCTAATGTTAGCTTGTTCCTCTTCCGGTGTTAGCCAGCTCCGCTCGTTTCACGCGGCGATTTTGGGAGTTATCGCTGTTCCAGTCAAGACAACACAAAGTTCACCAAGTGTCTCCCGTAAATTAATCCGTAAGGAGAAGGTCCTCGCTGCTGCGAGGCTCCTGTGAGGCTTCAGTGAGGCTGTACAGTTGAAGCTCCGCTCCATCGCGCCAGAAGAGGGTCCCGTCGCAACCGGTCTCTACGCCGGGGGTATGCTCGTTTAATTTTTGCCGGCGGCGCGTTGGGAGAGATCGCAAATACACTAAAAATTGAACTAAAACATAAAAATAACAATTATACTTTATTTATAAAGCCATTTAAAAAACCACAGCTGCAACAAAGTGCTGTACACTAGGGCTGGGCGATATGGAAAAAATCATATATCACGATATGGACTTTTTTATATCACGATAACGATATATATCACGATATATACAACACGATGTGTGTGTGTGTGTACAGGAAAAATTTGGACCAAAGTTTTTTTATTTTATTATTTTACTACAGATAGTTACAATTATAAGAATGTGAACAAAAAGAACAAGGAAATTTGGACCAAAGTAGAAACTAGATCTACCTAAGATCTACCTTAATTCAAGGAGTACGATTATGGAATGACTTAATGCCAAATGACAAATGTTAAGGAAGCCAAATCGTTCCTTGTATTTAAGAAACTGGTAAAAAATGAATTGCTAAAAAAATAAATGAATCTAATTTAATGTGTGATATATTGACTGAGTTATTTACTTATTTTGTTATTACGTATAGAAAATATTGTTTGAACTGTTATTAGATGAATAAGGAGCAGATTTAATAAGATTTATTCTTCATCTGCTACCTTTCATTTTATTATTTTTTTTCTATTATGAATACGTTAATTGTTGTATTTCATATTATAAAATGAATAAACTAACAAACAAACAACTCCTTTTCTACTTTGGTCCAAATTTTTCCTGCAGGTGGCGGTAAAACAACAGCTGCTAATGAAACTCACGAAGAAGAAATCCGCTCTGAAGTTTGAGTAAACAAAGCAAGAAACAGAAAAGAGAAAACGTTGCGTTTGATTGCGGTTCTGTTGTGTCTCTGGTCTGTTTTGTATTGGTTAACTGGACCCGAGTTCGGACTCGGTTGGACTCTGGGTTCGTGTCCTCTGGACCCATTTTGTCTCCGAGTTTCAGCGGAGCGAAATAATGGAAGCTAACAAGGTGAGCTTCCCCCTCTTTTTGGTAAAAGTTATTCTTCTTGGGCTGCCTGTGCAGCTGTTTTCTCCTTGTTGAGACACCGGCTTCATGCGCCTGCGGCTCTGTTGCTCTCGAGTTTAACAACGTAAAGCATGTGTCGCAAACCCGCGCGTGCGTCAAACATAAAGCAGCGCCGTCATCTCGCAAAACCCCATATGAAGCTTCTTTGCGACAGTTATTTTTTTATTCTTATTTATCACGATAGAGACGATAGAAGGAAAGTAGCACGATAGACACGTTTCTATCGTCCCCACGATATATATCGTCATATCGCACAGCCCTACTGTACACATGAAATTAATAACATGTAAACAAAAGATGAGATGAAATCATGAAAAACAACAGTCATGTGTTTAATACAGAAGTGGGTTGAGCCTAACATGGGGTTGCTAGGTGAGGGGCTGGACTCAGGTTGGGGTGGGTTGTCCTCTCGCTTGTGACGTCACAAGCGAGATTGATTTCCAGTTTATTTCAAAAACGAAACCTATATTATCACAGTAAAATAAATCTACTTAGAGTAAATAAACCACTGGGTGCATTTTTTTGGCCTTAGGACTGTTTTTTTATGAAGTAAATACCCAAAGTTGAGTAAAAAAACATTAAAAAGTGAATTTTGAATGTGTGGTCCCCTTTAAAATAGTTAGGGGTTTTATTATTATTTATTTTTATTTTATTTTTTGCTATGGTGGCCGATGGGTGCAAACACATCGCAAACAGCGAAACACGCTGTAAACACATGAAGAAAAAAAAAACTACTGCAACAGAAAAAACTGCAAAAGAATTCTGCAATCACAGAAGATAGTCATAGAAAAAACATACAGCCAACAACACAAAGTGCTTTTACAGCATTTTGTATTTGCATTTATTTGTTGGTGCATTTTTCTGTTTAATTTGTTTTTTGTTTGAGTTTGCCTTTGCAAATGTCGACCACTGTAGTCTACACTCCAGGGTTCGAAACCATCACAACTAACATTTGTTATTTCATCAGATTATTATTATTTTTTATAAACCCAAAGGTTAAAATCTTATTTTTAGGAGTGACAAGGTCAAGAGGTCTTAAAAACCGTCATTAAGAAATATTGAAAGGATAAAAAATACAAGGTATAAAAATAAAAATAGGTAAAGCTTGTTTTGGGATTTGAAAAAATGTTATTGATATTAATGTTACTCTTAATTTTAAAGTAACATATTACATTAAAATTAAACTTTATAGCTCCTACATATATTTTACCACAATTGCTCAACAACACAATGTTATGGTAACAAGGACGAGTGAAGATAAGAATGTTTTAAAGTTAAAATGGATGCCTGCAGATCGATCAAAGCTGCGTTCAGGGAAGTTCCTGAGGATTTTGGCTTCGGTTCTGGTGAAGTTGTCTTCGTTGATCGACTCGGAGCAGGAAGTCCGCAGGGAAGGGATAAAAAATAAAAACACTTTTCAAATCTCCCATCATCCCATGCTGCTAGTTTTCCTGCTAACGCTGCAGAAAGCTCATTGAGCTGTCATCCAACTTCACCAACAGCTCCACGGAGAATGGCCGCTTGTTTTTATCCTCCTGAGGCCGAACAGAAAGCCTTGGCCGGGAAAAGATCCAGAGAAATGGAGGAACTCTGGAAAGAACTTAACAGAATCTTTCTAGAAAGACATACATTTTATGAAGAAAACCCTGGTGTATTATAGAAACTGTTAAATTTCATGTTAATGATATTGAATTTGCTCATAAACATCTGTTAAACAAAAGTTTTTTACTCAAACTGATGTAAAAAATGTTTATCGGTGTAGTTTGTTTTTAAACTTCACAGAATTTAAATAAACCTGAACGTAATTTTTGTAGTTTTTATGTTGTGCATCACATGCACAACAGATAGACATTTAGAACTGTGTAAATCATGATAAGTTGTATAAAATATTGTCTTTAAGGAAAGAAACTCAGTTCATCCAGGTTTTTGCTACAAAATGACTTGTATTTTATTTTCATACTTGTTTTATATCAAACTAAATCTTAAATAAGATGCTACAAATGCAAGTATTTGACTTTTTTTTTTTAATAAAAACTTTTTAAAAATTCTGTTAGCATGCATCAATGTCTCTAAACGTTCATCTTGGAGACGGATGTTTCTGTTCAGCCAGTAACCTTTGTCTTTTTACGGCAAAATGAAAGCTGAATGTTTTGTTTGTTTGTTCTAAATGTAGTGAAGTTTAACAGGGATCCCAACATTCTGTCACGGTTTGTGGAGACTGAACCCAGGAATGCAAATGCAAGAGGGGAAAACTAAATAAACACAAACTTTAATATGGAAACAAATATGGCTGCCAAGTCAGTAGAAGCAACACGAGGAAACAAGAAGGAGAACTGGACCTGATGTACAGTTCAACTGAACGCGAGTTGAAAGCTGAAGGAGTGTATGGAGAGAGGCTGATTAGTAGAGTGGAGGCACCTAGGCAAAATGTCAACAGTGAACAGGTGAGAGTGGGCAGGGCTGGAGCAGAGGACCAGAAACAGACTTGGAGTGAACCCATATTACCAGAGACTCCAGTAAAAATTAACACACATAAAAAACAAATCTAAAAGTAACACAAAAACAACACAAAAGACAGATCCTGAAATTTTTACCACATTTAAAATATAATTTAAATATAAGAAATTTTCAAATATAACCAAAACATTTTGGGGTATTTTTAGTCAAAAAGCATAGTTTAGATAAATAAGCTCAGCTAAGATATAAACTTGTATCTAAATATGATAAATAAAAACAAAAGCATAATTTCATATTATTATGCATTTTTTAAAGATGCATCATCATATACTGTAATTTAATTATGTTATGTAATCACAAAATGATCTGATATATTCTCTTATGTGACACTGGGTTGGATTGTGAGATTTATAAATACAGTATATTGTTGACCTTATAGGAGATAAACAAGCAGAGATAGTACAAGCAGAGATAGTACAAATGCTAAAATACAAACCTGGTTTAAATTAAACAAACTATCATTGAATCTTGGAAAAACCAATTACATGCTGTTTAGTAATACAAAAAAGAATATGGATTTTTTTTTCCTAAAAATTGATGGAGTGGAAGTAAAGAGAGTAAATGAGGTGAAGTTTTTGGGTGTGGTAATTGATTAAAAACTATCGTGGAAACAGCACATTAATTCGGTAAAAATTAAGTTAGCCAGATCTACTGCGGTATTGCATAAAGTTAAAGATTTTTTGAATGAGACAGCTTTGTATTTGTTATATAATACAATTTTTGTTCCACATTTAATTTATTGTGTTGAAGTTTGGGGGAAGGCATGTAAAACTATAACAAAGCCTGTTTTTATTTTACAGAAAAGAGCTGTGAGAATTATTTTAGGGAAACCTTATTGTCATCCATCAAATATATTATTTAATCAACTTAAGTTATTGAAGTTTTATGATTTGGTGGATTATAATATTTCATTAGTCATGTATAGAGCTCAAAACAACTTACTGCCTCCAAACGTTCAAATGTTTTTTGTTAAGAGAAGGTCTTGTTATAGTCTTAAGGGAACTGAGATTTTTGCAAAACCTCAGTATAGAACCAGTTTGAAGGGTCGGACTGTTTCGATACAGGGAATTGACTTATGGAACAATTTGGATAACAATGTTAAATATGCTAAATCTATGCTCGTGTTTAAAAAAATGATCAAATCTAAGTTGTTAACAAAATACGAAAATCTTTAGTTAAATCCATTGTATTAGTAATTTTCTAGTTAACTAATGAAGTTGTTTTTTTGTTCAATTACTTGAAAAACATTGCTTGAGTTGATTGTTTGGATTGAGTTTGCTTTGTTTTTTGGAAAAAAAAGGGGCAGATAATATAAGATTATTTCTTCTCTCTGCCACCTTTCATTTGATGTCTTTTACATTCTACACTGTATGTTTAAACATTGGTTTTTTATTTTATTTTATATTGATGTAGAATGAATAAATTTAATAAAAATAAAAATAAATAAAATTTATGATCACCTAAAATAATAAAAAGCCTGTGTTTGTGTGTGTTAGCAAAAAATCTCATGAACCATTATAGGGATTTCAATAAAATTCAGAAAGTAATATTTTAAAGAACTTATACATTCAGTCTTGTTCAAGCTTGATACCACAGCTAATTGACCTTAGCAGATACATAAATGGGTAAAACTCTTGATTTTGCAGATGTTGAGCTAAAGTTTGGCGTGGTAGTAGCTGAGAGTCAGCCCCAACTCGCACTCGGAGCGCCAACATGGCATTAGACCTTCGTTTTTAAGTTTGAAGTGCTTCATCGTTTTATAATTTCTAAATTTTCATTGTTTAATCTTGTTTGTTTCAATGAAATTGTGCCACCACAACAGCGATGAAGACCCCTCCGATGTGAACCTCGGCCTCCAAACACCCCCTAACTGTGCAGACCGGTCACCATGGTAACGCTGTAAAAACAGATCCTCATAAAAATGTGGCTTTGAGACCGGAGCAGAAAAAGGAACAGTTGTTTTACTGTATTCTGAGTGAAAACATGTCTTTCATACAGAGCCAGGCAGCCTGCGAGGCTTTGTCCTCCCTACAAATATGAGTGGCAGCTTCTTTTCTAGCTTTGTGTAAACATCCTCCGCCTCCTCCTCCTCCTCTTCCTCACTCTGCTGAGATTGATCCTGCTTTAATTACTTTTGCACAACCATCTATAAACTGCTGTCCTTCGGTGGCTGAACACAAATGGAAGCAACTCTTACAGAACCTGATGCCAGGATTTTTACTTTCAGTGTTGCCCACAAACTTCCAGGTTGAGTCCCTAAGTGCTGCTGGTGGCCACAAGAACCAATGTCATCAAGCTGATTATCCTCAAATTAAGGCTGAGTTGAACCACAACTCTTCGTTGTTAAGTTAAAAGTCACACGGCGGCAGTAAACTCATCAACCGAAGGTCATTCATTTAAGTGTTCCTTAGGGGAGCAATCATATTTAACTGTTTAAAAATAGTTTTTAATATTTTTATCCATAAAAAAAGTCAATATTTTAAGAGTAATCTTAGCCAGAAATAAAAACTATCAATAAATATTTCCTAAAATTTCAGCTTCTTAAATGGCTTTAAAAAAAGCACTTCCACAAATCAATCAATCTATCCATCCATTACTGTATCTTTACCCGCTTCGTCCTTTTTCGGGTCATAAGGTCATGGTGCCCATGTGCTATCACTGTGCGAGAGGCGGGGGACTCCCTGGACAGGTTTCCAGTCCATCACAGGGACACAGAGACAAATGAGACAAAACCATTCACTCTCACACACACATCAGGACAGAGTTACCAATCAACCTAACATGCATGTTTTTGGTCTATAGGAGGAAACTGGAGTACCCGTAAAAAACCCACACATGCACAGAGAGAACATGTAAACTCCACCCAGAAAAGCATCTGGCTGGGATTTGAACCGGCAACCTTCTCGCTGAGAGTAAACAGCTCTACCAACCACTTCCACAATTTTTTTTTTATCAACATAATATTCACTTTGACAAAAAATAATTTTTTTAAAGGATATTTTCTATCTTAAGTTGTCCAAAATGGATTAAAAAAATTAAAAAAAAAACTTTTTTTAATTACAGTCGGAGATTTGGGGAGCTCCTCCAGCCAACCAGACCCTCCAAATCCTGTAGCTGAAAACAGGGTGACATTTTTGGTCAAAGTTACAAGAGTCAGTCGGTGGACGGTCATGTATTATTTTTCTTCTTTTTTTTCTAGTTTTAAATATATTGTAATTGTTTTTTTAATTCTTGTGCACAGTGCCAGTGTGAGTTTCACTTATTTTTGATCAGTTTGACCACCAAACTGCTGCAGTCCTTTCCATGTTTTCAGTTAAGTCCACCTGAGTCAGCCTTGATGAGCACTGGAGTCCAGTTCTTCAACCTCAATACGCGTGGATCTGCCTTTTGTACCAAACGGTACTTTACTTGTGCATAAAGTACATTTGTTTCTACTCATTGGATCCAAACTAAAACGGTTTTACTGGGCAAGATGAGATGGGACTAACATCCAGCCACAATGAACACACTTACAGGTCAGTTCAGCCTAGTGGTGTTTACAGCATCCCTCAAATATAAACGCTGAGTATCCCCTAGTGGGCTAATATAAAAATTTAAAATATTGAAAGATTAGTAAAATTAAAATAAAAACACTGAAAGGAACGCATGATTTTATGATGATACGCATGGGATAAAAATGCATTTATAATGGAATTTCAATATAATTGTTTTTGCCTCTAAGGAACACCAGAGGGCAGCGTTTGACACAGTTCTAGCAGATTAAAAACAAGAAATAATAATATAAAAGTAAATATGCCGCTGATTTTTTCGCCATGAGGTAAAATCTACTTTTCGAGATTTTAACCTTTCCTCTCTACAAATGTTAACATTTGCACTTACATGCGTCTCCTTACAGAATCCTCCGTCAGCCGCCTGACCTCCTCAGTGAGCCTGGTGTGGTTAAAGCATTTAAAGCACTGCCACCTCCACCTCCTAAAAAAAATCACAACAGAAGTCAGTTCTACCTGTTCGCTCTCACACAACCTGAGAAAACACACACATTACCTGGAAGTCAGAAACCTCCACCTCACGTCCTGAGAATCTGGATTTCCTCCCTGAACCTCTGTCAAAGAAAAGAAAGGCAGTGAGAACAATGAGCAGGTAGGCCTATCCAAAATCCTGCAACAAGAACAACAACAGTTACCTAAAACCATAAACCCACTTATCTGTTCTACTCCGTAGATACTAAAAGGTCTTCAAAATAAAAGCATTATATTCTATTTGTGTTTCCTGTGTTGGTTTCCGTCTCAGTACAATGAACCTAAGGATATACTGTATACAGTATTTTGCATATTATGACACCTGACCTGATATCAGGTTTTGAGGAGCGATGGACTCGAGTCCACGTGCCAAACATGAGGATTTTGAATAAAACAAACATTTAATGATGGACAAATAAAAAGCTGGTGGGGCAGCAAACATTACAAACAAAAACTAAAGGAGCCACATAGGAGAACCACACTGGCCCTGGAAGCCACGTCACTTTAAAGACTGGGAGGCTAGACTGGGACTGATGAGGAGATGGGAGACAGGTGGCATGATGGTAACAGGTAACAGGTGTAGGTGTGCTGCGCATGACAAGAAGAGCAGAGGAACAAATAAATAAAGAGTAAAAAGAATGCATAAAGTCAAAATTCACTATAATGATAAAATAAATGTTTTGATAGAAAAACCATTCTTTTTTAAACAAAATTTGATGTTTTTACTTTGTATAAGACTAACAACATAAATATGATCTTGTTGTAAGATTCTACGACAAGATGAACATCCGGATAGCCTAAAACAAGAATGGTTGGGGAGGGGGGGAGCCAAGTTCTAGGCAGCCATGAGGGACAAAAAACAAGTACTTTTTTATTGCCTGGCTGTGTCTCTTAAAGATGGATGGCTCCCCATTCTGCAGTCTGTCACCAGTAACTTCTCACATCCAAGTTCTGGAGGTAGAAAGGGGAGAGGTGGTGCCGGACCCCTGAACTCCTTCCAGTCGAGACAAAGGTGTCATTGAGTCTAGTCTTTGCACCTGCTCGAGCAATGGAGGAGATGGCACAAGCTCTTCCTGTGTCTTAAAGGAGGCAACAACGGTCCCAACCCCCCCCCACCCCCCACCCTACACTGCCGTCCTGTTTTCTTTGTTGTTATTCTGAGAAGAAAACTGCTGCCGTGCATAGGCGTAATTTACACGGGGGTTAGGGGGGTTTTGACCCCCCCAATAATTTGATCCGGTCATTTAACCCCCCCAATAAAATGAAATCATTTCGTCATTATACATATCTTACATCAATAATTGATTTTCTTTATTCATTCAAATTTTTTAGTAAAATTGCTGCATGTTTTTAACAAACTCCCTGAGGACTGACCCCCTCCCCTGCAAATAATTTGGTATCACCCATCTCACCGGCTACAGGAAGTCACGTGAGTCACGGAGCTGCTCATGAAGTTGCCCAGAAGTTTCTACATGCATGTGTTCGAAAAAGGCCTCCTTTGGTCGGACTGACTCTGTCGCTGCCCGCCCCTTGCTATGGATGTAGCTGCTATTAGCTGTGAGGTTCGCTGTTTTTGTTTGCAAGATACCACTCATAAACCACACCGCGGATTTTTAAATCAAGCTGATTTCACATTTGGTTCAGCTCAGGAGCCCGTCTGCTGTAGTGAGGTAAGAAATATATTTTTTAAGCGTTTATTTAACTAAATTTAAAGAAACAAAGCTCCGGTTTGACCCGCCTGGCGCCTGCATAAAATTCAGCGAACTTTTTTTTTTAAAATCCAGCTGATTTGAACATTTCGTCAAACTCAGGAGTACGTCTACTATCACCCATAAGTCAGCGAAGAAATACTGTATATTTTTAAGCGTTTATTTAGCTAAATTTAAAGAAAGAAAGCGTCCGGTTTGACCCGCCTGGCGCCTGCATAAAAATCAGCGAACTTTTTTTTTTAAATCCAGCCGATTTGAACATTTAGTTAAACTCAAGAACACGTCTTCTATAAAGTCAGCTTAGTAATATATTTTTTCTCGCAAAGAAATAATTGTTTTTACCGTGTTTCTTTGTGAAGTTCTTCGTACTAGCTGGGTCCTGTCGCCGCCATCTTGATCAGGACAAAGCTGACGCGTCGCGTGGAGATGACGCGTATACAGCAAGAGAAATTGAATATGATGTCCCATTAAGTAAAGCAGAAATAAAAATAATTGTTAAAGATAAAATAAATGATATGTGGCAGGAGAGGTGGGATTTAGAGGAAAGAGGAAGACATTTACATAACATACAGAAGGAGGTACTCCTAAGTGACGATAGTAGTTTAATGTCTAGGAGAGAGGAAGTATGGATTAAGTTGAGGATTGGGCACACTACATTAAATAGTGGTCTAAAGATAATAGGAAAACATCCATCAGGTGACTGCTCTAATTGTGGGGTACTGGAAGGAGTGGAACATGTGTTGATTTATTGTAAGAAATATAATAAAGAGAGGAAGGCACTGGAAAGGGTAATGGGGAGTTCGGTGACAATGGTTACTTTATTGAAGAAAAATCAGTCACAGGTTATAACTAAAGCATTTGTTAAATATTTGAAAGTTACAAAATTAGCTGAAAGGATTTAATTTTATTTTAATTAATTAATTAATTATTTATTTATTTATTTTTTGTTGAAAGTAGACTCTTGAATTACATCTCCGTCCGGTTGATGGCGGTAATGCACTGAGTTTGTAAACTGCCAGTAAACACCATCGAAGAAGAAGAAGAAGAAGAGATGACGCGTATTAAACACTGAAGCGTATAGTGGACAATTTTTTCGTGTTTATTGTTAATCACAACCCCCCCAATGTTAGACCTAAAGTTACGCCCCTGCTGCCGTGCCAGATAAGTCAACAAATGAGGTCCAGTGAGACCTTTTTTTCATGATGTGAGGGGCTTTGTGGGCAGAGAAGTTGGAACGTTTGGTTGGAAGGTAGAAAATGGACCCAGGACCACATAAAGACCAGAGTCAGAAGGATGTGGTTTGGACAAGGAGGACAGGACCACCCTAAATGTGAGGGTTTGTGGATGCACACTCGGGTGGCTAAAACATACTTTCGTCCTCACTGGAGACGCAAAATGAGGAAAATGTTTTGAGCGAGACAAAGCTTCGGTCTCTTTGACTGCTGTCTTGAAAAAAGTACTACGACGACCCAGGTCAATGACACTGGACTGGACCCATTAAGACACAAAGTAATTGCTGAAAAAGCCATAAGGCTTCCAAAACAGTGAACAGAGCTCAATGATTATTTTTAAATTTGGTCCACGGTATCTCTCTATACCATAATTACTTTGTCATGAAGTCTGGACTCGTTTCATGCATTTACTTCATGCTTTTACCTGCCTGACTTCTTCACTCATTTATGTTGGAGCTGGCAGAAAGGGAAAAAAAAGCCAAAGGAGGGAAGAAATTCAAAGAGGAAAGAAGGCTTTGAAGAAAATGACGCTTGCGAAGCTGTATTTTAAAGTTGGATGGCACATCAGAGGCCCGGAGTGCAACTGTTCTGCCTTTTTAAGAGCCGTACATGCTCCAACTGCAGAATCCAAAAAGAGCTTCCCCTAAGCAGTGACACCAAACACTCAGTCGTTCTTTACTTTAAAATAATTACACTTGATGTCAGAGTTGGTTTAAATTAGTTAGAAAATAATCAAAGGTAATGTGATTTTTGCTCTAAATTAGATTTGTATTGTAGTTTGAGAGGATCAGTAAGAGCAGCCAAAACAGCAGTGTAAAGTGTCTGAAGATAAAGCAGCAAAAAAAACCATTCTATTAAACTCAGCTATAAAACACCAAATGACAACAGAAGTCCACCTAGTGTACTAATTTTCTACAGAAGCTGAAACCTTGCTAAAAAACTACAAGAAGAACAGCAGACGCTAAATGGTTCCTAAATTGCTAAAAATAGCAAGGAAAAAAACGAAAGGTCTCATAGCCAAGGGCTAGCTAAAATCTAGCTAAAAGCTAGCAAAAAAACTTACTAGAAGTATCAAGGGCCAGCTAAAATGGAAAGTAAAGGCTAGCAATAAAAATAAAAGTTTAAAAGGCTAGCAAAAGCATGAATATATCAAAATGTTAGCTAAAACATGAAAAAAATAACACTAGTTAAAGCCACAACGTTCATGCTCAATCATCCAGGAACCAAATCCAATCATTCTCAGTCGGGTCATCTGGACAGTTTCCTTTTTTACAGAAATGTTTCGCCCTTTATCCGGTGGACTTCATCAGTAAAAAAGAGTTCCAGTAAACTGGTCTTGGAGGGTCCATGGGAGTTTGCCCAACCAGTTTACTTGTGCTTTGTGGACTTGGAGAAGGCGTTCGACCACGTCCATCAGGGAGTCCTGTGGGGGGTACTCCGGGAGTATGGGGTACCAGGCCCTTTGATACAGGCTGTTAGGTCCCTGTACGACCTGTGTCAGAACTTGGTCCGCATTGCCGGCAGTAAGTCGGGCTCGTTCTCAGTGAGAGTTGGACTCCGCCAAGGTTGCCCTTTGTCACAGATTCTGTTCATAATTTTTATGGACAGAATTTCTAGGCACAGCCAAGGTGTTGAGGGGATCTGGTTTGGTGGCCTTAGGATCGCTTCTCTGTTTTTTGCGTCTCTACTAACTACTTGTACTACTATTCCTACTTTGCAGTTTTTCACTTATCACAGGGCTTCAGGGTATGGATCCCCCGCAATCAACGAGGGACTACTGTACAGGCTGAAAGTTTAGGTTACAAATAAAATTAAAGCCGCAAGCGGCGTTGAGGCCCTCGCAGCTTAGCGCCGCTCTGGCCTTATTGTGGCGAGCGTGGGAACTCTAGCTAGTCTGCCTAGTCGATATCATGGTGCGCATTTGCCAAATATTCAAAATCACATGCAAACTGAATCGCACGATGGGAGCGGCGGTAGACCACCGCGGACCTGCGGTGCGCTTTGGAACTCGTTTACAGCCGCCCGGCCTCAATCAGGGCACAGATGGGGGTTCGTAGCTCGGAACCTCATATGATTCGGCGATTTTGGACCTGAACAGCACCTGGACTTGGAAGGCTGCAGTCAAAAAGAACACTGTGGCCTGGATTGAAGATAAACAAAAGAACTATCTAATCTGGTTTCTGCACACGACCTTGAAAAGAAGGCTGTCTGGAAACTATTCTCCTGGAGTCGTAGAGCTGAAGAGACCTTGCTGACCTCCTCCCCCCCCCAGAGATCTCTGTGTGTGCGCTCGGATAGCGCCAAGCTGAACAACTGCTGAACTGTGCTTATCTGAATGTTACTCACAGACTCTTTGATCTCCTTGCATGTCGTCAAACTGCAACAATGTCTTGTCTGGTTGTGCTTAATGCTGATAGAGTTTTTGGGACTTTATCATAGAGTGTCTTAAGGCAATCTTTGATAGATTCTTTTTTTGAATATCACAAATGATACCTATTGTGTTTTCCTTTTTCCATATCTGATTTGACCTTCATCCCGTGACGGATGAGAGAGGCCGCGCTGAAGAACATGTCATGTGTTTGAATAAGCAGCAGCTTTACATTCTCTACCCCTCTTCTGGATGACTGTGTATACATTATCACGTTGTATTGGTGAGAACTGGTGCAATGTTAATAAAAGCTCTTGTATCTTGTATCTTGAAACTCCAGAGCTCCAGCATTGCCTGCTAGTCTTGTCTTCGCCACGTTGCCACAACCACGCCCACATCCTTCAATGAAAACTTCTAGTGTTTAAAACACATCAGATCAACGTATTATCTGCCTTCTAGCACAGGATCAGCTAGGTCATGGGCGTGAGAGATAGAGTGGCTTTAAACCACCAGAAAGGTGTGAAATTTGTGACCAAAACTACCCTTTGACCCAAAATGGCCGACTTCCTGTTGGTGTTGGACCAGGGCTCCAAGAGACTTTTTTGTAGGTCCTGACAATTTACAAATGTATACCACGTTTCATAATTCTGGGATAAAGCATGGCTGGGGGCTGATTTTTAAAATAAATTCTAGGGGGCGCTGTGGAAGAATCAGGCCACGCCCACTACATATTGGACTGCAGTCCTGTCGAGGGATGGACAAATATCGATCTTAGAGAGTTTGGTGCAGTTGGGAGCTTATATTAGGAAGTTATTCCATCTTGATGTTTCATGGAGAATGGCCAGATTTGAGGCTTGGCCACGCCCACATGCTTTGACATAGAAAAATTATTTTAACAACTTTTGACCTTCAATGCCTCAATATTGTGCTGACCGAGTTTGACGCCTGGATCTCGAAAGCTCTAGGACGAGTTCGCTCAGATATGACGTCAATGAAATAGACAAAATTGTGACTTTGACCTAAAATGGCCGACTTCCTTTTGGCTTCGGACCATTGCTCCAAGAGACTTTTTTGTAGATCCTGACAAGATATACATGTGTACCAAGTTTCATAATTCTGGGATAAAGCATGGTTGGGGGCTGTTTTTTTTAAATATTCTAGAGGGCGCTGTTGAGGAATTAGGCCACGCCCACCAAGTATTGCACTGGAATCCTGCAGGGGGGTGAACAAGGATCGATGTCAGTGAGTTTGGTGCAGCTGGGCTCAAACTTGTGGAATCTAGAGCAAAACGTATGGCTACGGCGTGACCTGTGACTTCGCCGCGCTACCACGGCCACGCCCTCTGCTGAAAACCCTTGGCGCTTTAAAACAAGTGAGACCAACTTGTTATCAGTCATGTGACACAAGGTCATCTGGATTAGGTCAAGAGAGCCAGAGTTGGACCTTTCCAAGCAAAAAAAGTCACTTCCTGTTCTGAGGGGGCGGGGCTTAGGTGAGGTCAGACTATGACAACATAGGATCGTCAAGCATCCAACCAGGATCCCTCATGCCAAGTTTGGTGTCAATTGACCTTTAACTGACAAAGTTATAGCGTTTTGTTTGTTTCGGCGAGTACGCCAAGTTCACCGCTCCACCACGCCCCCTGAACATATACGAAAAGTCAATTTTATTGATAACTTTTAAAGGCCCATGCCTTAACTGCATTCTGACCAAGAATGAAGCCGATAGGTCGAACGCCTGAGAAGGAGTTCGTCAAAGTTCGACATGAGTAAAACTGAAAAATGACCAAAATTTGACCTTTGACCCAAAATGGCCGCCTACCTGTGCATTTTAGAGGGTACCTCCAAGAGACTTTTTTTCTTGAATTGGGGAGATCTACCTATGTACCGAGTTTCAGATCTGTACGACCTACGGTTTCCCCCAACTCACGTTAGGGGGCGCTATAGAGCAGTTTGGCCACGCCCACTTGCGATTACACCAGAATCCAAAAATTTTAGTTGGGGGACAATTTTGGGTGAAGTTTGGTGAGTTTTTGAATATGTTAAAGGCCCCAAACAGCCGCGCGAAGTGACGGAAAAATAATAATAATAATTTAGAAGAAATCGAGCAATTACAATAGGCCTTCGCAGCGCTTAGCTGCTCGAGCCTAAATATAGGACACAATAATGTGAACAGCCACCAAAAAAAAAAAGAAAAATCTTCCCTCATATGTTTATGTGGTTAAATCAACATGGTATAAGTCAGACAATGGACGAACCCAACACTAGAGGTGGGCAATGAACTAAAACACAGCCGAAGAAAGCAGTTTTGTAAATAAATAAGCTGTACAGGAGAAAAAAAAGAAAGCCGATGTTTAAATCATCGTCTGTCTCCCTTTAGGTTCTGAGGTTGAGGAGAGAGGAGGAAACGTCTGTGGCTGAGTTTTATTTTTCCACAGCAGTGTGATAAACATTATGGAGCAACAGGATCTCGTTTTGGGTCGGCTCGGCCCGCAGAACCGCGGTTCGTGACTGAGAAGTATCTTTCAGCTAATCCACCCTGCTGTGAAAGCATTCTGTGTTATCTGCTGTTACATACGTCTGCCACATGTTTACCACTCAGACCAGTTCAACATAAATTTGTTTTTATAAACACTTCCTGGATTAGATCCCTGACGCAGATCAACGGACCTGCAGGGACGGCGAGCTAACGTGTCAGAAATAAACTGCAAGTAAATGGTGGCCGTTGTGCATCTTTTGAATGGGTCCGGCTGTGTCTGAAGCTGAAACAAAAAAGCTACAGATGTCAGATTTTGGTGCAAATGCTTCAAATCCTCTCCAGGTTATTTATTTACGTCATTTTATGCAGGGGAACTAGTTGTGGAATGTAAAAGACGTGTTTATCAGTCAGGATTTGGTTATGTTTTTGAAAACATTTTATACACATTTAAACACTCAGAGTTTGTGTTGACCATGACTCTCAGCTTCTACCACACCAAATTTTAGTTAAGTACTGTATCTGTACAAATGTCAGACTTTTGTTTGCTAGTGTTGACTAGCTGTGGCGACCATACTGAATTAGATTGACTCCAAAACTTAAGTTGGTTTTAAATAAATGAAGATTTCCATCAGATACTGGATGTTTGTGGATTTGGAAAGGACTTACGACAGTCCCGCAAGAGGTGATTTACTGGAACCTCAGACAGAAAGGAATTACGGAGAAGCTAGTTCGGATTGTTAATTCCATGTACGAAGGTGTTAAAACAACAGTCATAACTGGCAATGGTAAAACAGCATTTGAGATTAAAGTTGACGTTCATCAGGGTTCATGTTTCAGTCCACTGTTGTTTATTGTTGTGATAGATGCAGTTACTGAGTTTATTTAGAAAGCAAAATGGAGAATTTATGTGGTTGACCCTGCTCCGAAAGGAGAGAGAGAGAGAGAGAGAGAGAGAGAGAGAG
>JBBPBX010002035.1:0-77417 GCA_038048925.1 Garcialebias charrua | reverse complement strand
CACCCAGCCCCTCCTGTAGATCCTCAGTCACTTCCGGCCAGAGAACCCCTAACCCTCACAGTGAATTCTGGGAAATTCTGCTGTATTCATGTCACCCTAAGATGAATGTTTTCCACACTTGCTTTAATTTAAACACTAAGTAAAAAAAGGACAACTGCTCAGGTCAGACTGCTGTGTTAACACCTCTTTTGCTCACACGACCAGAGCCATTGATCCTATTTCTTCCATAATTTCAGATAGATCTGAGTTTGTGAAATGGTTCTTGCGATGCATAAGAAACCCAAGAATTACTGTCATAGCCAACCCCGATATTATAAAATTACAGGCAGACAGAGAGACTCCTGGTGCTTTGTGGACAATTATCCCGCGGCTTGGATCGAGCGCTGCAGCGGATAAGAACCTCAGTTTGTCAGGGTTAAAAAGGCCGGGGAGCGAGGCTTAGGGAGGGCCTGACTCCTGAATTAGAAGGTTCCTCTCCAAGAGAAACTTTAACTCATAGAGGTAAGTTTTTGTTGTTTTTTTAACCTTTTGATGTATGAAGCATACTTTAATTTCGTCAAAGGCCTTTTAACCACACAAGCACAAATACATTTCAGTTAAAGGTTTCAGAGGCCTAAGTTTCCCAACATTTACAGAATGTCTTCATATTCTGAGAGCCGGGTTCAGGTTCAGGAGGTGGGCTGCCTCCATCTGGTGGTAAAGAGAGGCTCCAGCTCAGAGCTGGAAACAAACAGGAAAGAGTCATCATGGTGAAAGAAAAGCCCTCTGCAGGTGGCAGTATGGCCCCATGTTCAAAGTAGAGCTGGATGTTGGCCTCAGATCTCCAAACTCTGCAGGAAAACTGCATTTTTGCTCGTAAAACAGGAGTACTGGATGCTGGGGCCAGCTTAACCATGTTTTTTATTTAATCTTATTTTGTTTGTCTCACTTGCTCTAAATTACAAACCACACACAAAGCGTAAAAAAAAAAACATTCAGCTAGATTTAGGTTACCGGTAATAGGTTTAGGTTTTTTCCCAGATGTTCTTAAAGTGATCTCTGACTACTTGCATACATGTAAATTAATTAACTTTAATTATTCAATGACTTAATTAATAAATTAATGTCATTAAGTAGTAAGAAGCTTGTCAGATCTCCCTGATATAATTTAGTTATTGTAATTATAGAACAGAGATTCTGGATTGAAAGACAAGTCTCATACCTTATACAGTAATATCAAAGGAATTTTTTTTTAATAACAATTTATTAATTTACTTAATTACAAGTACTAATCAATCATCTCTAAAACTGTCAATTGATGAAAATGAAAGGCAACATTGGTCAATGTGAAGCTATGAGAACATGTCAGATCAAAAACTAAAGCTAATATGTTGACAAATTGCCAATTTTTTCATTACCTAAGTTAATAAGGTAACTTGTAAATTAAAAAAAAAAGTAAACTCAGAAAAAGTTAATGCGGACACATGATCAATAAACATTTAAAAAACGGCCCTCAGCTAATTCTGGCTTCTTTTTTTTCTGTTTTTTTTTCACTTGACATAAAGCTTTGTTTAGAAGAGTAATTCTCCATAAAGGCAGTCAACTGACAGTTCAGTCAAATCATAGTCCACAGCATCCTCTGATGATTCTGACACAGTCTAATAAGCAATTTTGTACTTTTCTGATTTCTTCAGTTTTCTTACTTTTCTATTGTAGGGCACCAGTTTCACATCTTCAAACCACACATGGACAATTTCAAGCCCTACTATTTTTCCTTGCAGTATGTCCCTAACTTTATTGCATACAGCCTCATCAGCACATATTTCTGGGAATTCTCTAAGAATAGACCTGAAGTCAAGTCCAGCTTTTCTGAGTTTCTTCTCAAGGCCTTTCCTCCTTGTTTCATCTCTTTTGTGTTTTTGTAGACCCTGACGCCTGATTATTTCTTCCCCAAGTTCCTTCTGCTGCTTTCTTCTCTGGTCTCTCTGCCTTCTTCCAAAAGTAAGCACCTCCTCTCTCCGCTGCTCTTCTAAATTGTCAATGTATTGCACAGTGCAATTTTTCTTTGCTATCATTCTAGAATGAAAGAAAGCAAAGGGTTACATAAAGAGCACGTTGTTTCAAAGCTGAAAACATCACCATAACTACTTCTGCATTTATGTTGCGACAGCGGGCACAACAGGTTTCTGCTTACAAAGCTTCTGTGATATCCATTGCAAATAATTGTTTATATTGTCTCTCAATGACGGCTTGCAACATGCACTTGGCCATTTCTGTGAACAAGGAGTTACTTTCATCTGTAACCATTTGCACAAGTTTGAGGAATGTCTGATCTCTGATGCAATTCCCAAAGGCATCCTTATCCTTTATCAGTTGTTAAGGCAATAAGTGGATTCACAGCAGTTTCTTGAAGGACAGATAAAACATCTCTGACTACTCCAATACCAGAGTTTATTTCAGCATCAGCTGAAACATAGAATTTGGTCATCCATGGTCCTCTAAGATATTTTCTAAGTATACCAAGAATAATAAGTTCTAGCTGTGCCGTTTCCCTGCCCAAATCCTGAAGAAGGCTTTGCCGAATGCCCCCACAGTGCACATTCCTTATCAAATAAGAATAAAGCTGTGATTTTCTATCAAACTTACAGAGATTTTGAACAGTATGTGTAGTCCATTGCCTCTATAGCGTAGCAAAGTCCACATGGGAGCTTCTTCTCCAAAAATGCAATAAATCCTTTTGCATCACCCTTTCCACCCTTAAAGTACATTTTCTTTGCCCCAACAATGTTTCCAGCTATACAATCCATTCCGTAACACTTGTCACGTGACTCCTCTAACTTTTTTAAAGCATTTTTTGATGACGAGGCAATGGTGTCTAATGGATGTAAATGACACTTCATTTCATTAAGTGACTTTCCCCAGGTATCCTCAACCATTCTCATTGCACCCCAATTTGAAACACACCTGTCTGTCATTGAATTTAATATGTTGTTCACATATTTTTTAGTGTCAGCAACATCCACATTATGGAAACATGCATAAGCCTCACTTATACTGTTCGGTTTTCTCAATATGTTGGGCGTAATCTTTGGCAGTACCTCCTGGTAACTGCTCCACAGCAGCAGCCATGCACTTGTCACTTGTGGTGAAGTGCACTTCATTTACATGAGCTCCCTCTTGAGTCGTAGCATCAAATCAGTGATCAGGGGCCTCATGTATCAACGGTGCGTACGCACAAAAACCGTGCGTACATCACTATCCACGCAAAACTTTGTATGTATCAAAACTGAACTGAACGTGGATATGTGCGCACCTCCACGCCAGCCCCATGGCTGGCGTACGCACGTTTCTGTGGTTTTTGTTCCTTTGGCGACACTTACAGGTGATTCTGAGAAACTGAAGCCCCACAGTCTGTGGTTGACTTTAAGAGCAGCTTGAAGACCTTTCTTTTCAACCGAGCATACTCTACCTCCTCATGATTCTACTTTTGATCTTAGCTGATACTGTTGTTGATTTTAATTGTTTTATTATTTGTTTTATTGACATTTAATTCTGTTGCACCTTGTAGCACTTTGAGATTTCCATTGATGAAAAGTGCGTTATAAATTGAATTCATTTTTATTATTATTAACTGTTCATGATGTGAAAATGATTATTGTTCACACCAGACACATGATTAACAATTATTACATCCACATGGACGCAATTAAATAAAGGACGCGCAAAGTTGTGCAAAAAATACATTTAACAGGAACGGATTCAGCCTTACTGGAGGATATAATAAATAGTGTAACACGCAGAGCATTTATTTATAAACAGATAGAATTTTCTGATCTATGATATGGCTTATCAGCCGTTTTCAGGAATAATCCTTTTTCAGTTTGGCACTGCGCGCACCCTCGCCGGTGTTACACGGCAGTGGAGGTGTTACATAATCTGCGTTTATTGTAGATTTCTCCAAAATGACACGTGAAAGTACACCATATATAACTTGTAGGAGAGCAAAAGATTCACAGACAGACTGCGCACAAAGGCTGCGGCGCGCGCAGCGTTTGGAGACTCCAACATCACGTCATGTCATGAAAACTCCACTGAGGCGCACAGACTCGTTTCTTCATATCAGCTATTAAATAAACAAAGATCTATGTTCTACCAAACATCCAAGTAAGTTCCTCTGTGTTTACAGTAATTATGGTAATAAACTCGTGCGCAAAGTTAATATTTTCACTCAGAATGGATGGATGAGCCGGTTGCGCACCAAAGCAGGGTGCGCGCACACACAAATACCGACACACAATCACTCGTTCTTTGCGTGATAAACACATTTTATTACTATTCTTACTTAGGATTTTTTTCCTCACTCATATTATATTAAATTCATTATTTTCCTGAATCTAGAAATCATTTCTGATCGCGCAGGGATCAAACAAACATGTCCTTCACACATGCAGGAAGTAATTTGCATCTGTTTAACATATGTAAATGCAGGCGTGTCAGGGGAGGTGTCTCACGTGCGCTCAGTTCCACGTTAATTGTGATGTACAAAAGGAATGTGCGTGGATTCAGGCGTACGCACGGTTTGATACATCTGGATTTTTTTGTGCGTAGGCAGTTTTCTGGATTTGACCGTACGTCATGTTTCAGTAAGAAATCCACGCAAGTCTTTGTACATGAGGCCCCAGATCACAGATCTTAAAACAGATCTGTGATCTCAATGGGATTTGCCTGGTTAAAAACTGTTGCTAGTCAACTTCACTCACACCTGTCCAACAACAACATTTATGAAGAGTTTCAATCTGGTTTTCGCCCCCACCATAGCACCGAAACAGCTCTAGTAAAAATTACTAACGACCTTCTTTTTGCTGCTGACTCTGGTCTTCTGTCCATCCTCATTCTTCTTGATCTAAGTTCTGCCTTCGACACCATCTGTCATTCTATCCTCCTCAACAGACTAACCTCCATTGGCATCTCAGGTACCCCGTTAGACTGGTTCAACTCCTATCTCTCTGACCGCACTCAATTCATTCAGCTTAAATCCTTCCGCTCCCAGTCTTCCCCTGTCTCCACGGGTGTCCCCCAAGGCTCTGTCCTCGGACCCCTCCTCTTCATCATTTACCTCCTTCCTCTAGGTCACATCTTCCGCAAATACGGCGTCCATTTCCACTGTTATGCTGATGACACACAGCTCTACTTGTCATCAAAACCTAACTCCACCCACCCACCCTCCATCCTCACCGACTGTCTCAATGAGCTAAATCACTGGTTTTCTAACAATTTCCTTCAACTAAACAGTAACAAAACAGAAATCATTCTTGTTGGTACCAAAAACTCTATTTCAAAATCAGAACATCTTCTCGTCCCCCTTAACAACTCTCTGCTATCCCCCTCCCCTCAGGTCAAGAGCCTCGGTGTCATCCTCGACACCACTCTCTCCTTCACTTCACACATCAACAATATTACTCGGTCTGCCTATTTCCACCTCCGTAATATTAACCGTCTCCGTCCTTCTCTCACACCCCGCTCCACAGCCATCCTGGTGCACAGTCTTGTGACTTCCCGTATCGATTACTGCAACTCCCTTCCCAACAAATCTCTCCACAAGTTACAGATGGTCCAGAACTCAGCTGCCCGTGTCATCACTCAAACCTCCTACTATAACCACATCACTCCTGTCCTGCAGCAGCTCCACTGGCTCCCGGTTAAATCACGTATCATCTTCAAAATTCTACTTCTCATCTATCCACAACCTTGCCCCTCCTTATCTATCTGACCTCCTACAAATCTCCATCCCATCACGCTCTCTCAGATCCTCCTCTTCACTACACCTCCATGTATCCTCTGCCCGCCTCTCCACCATGGGGAGCAGGGCCTTCACCTGCTCTGCACCTCACCTCTGGAACGCTCTACCACCAGACCTTTGAAACGCCACCTCCCTTTCTCTGTTCAAGGCAGCCCTGAAAACACATCTCTTTAGACTAGCTTATCATATGGTAACAAGATGGCGGCGCGTGCAAACGCCGCGGCTTCTCTCTCTCCCAACAACACGGTGCTTTCGTCTGTCTTGTCCTACATGCCGCATTGTGCCAGCACGTCCTCGTCATGTCTACGTGTTCAAGAACGCAAGTATAGCCGTGAGTTCCTGCTTGATGTCGGAAAAACCGCTCATTTGGAAATAAGCAGCGAGCTCGAGGAGAATCTACGTGCCTGCGGCCTGCTCTGGAAGCCAGCACCGAGCCTCCCTTCATCGCGCCCGCAGTGGAAACGCCACAAGCGGCGTGACAGGAAACAGAAGCGGGGTAAGCGCGGAGGTATCAGAGCTAGGCTAGCAGCTAGCCCACACAAGCCAGCTATTCCATCCATGGTTTTGGCTAACGTACGCTCCTTGGACAACAAATTGGATTATATACGCCTGCTACGAACGACACAAAAGACTGTGAGAGACTGTTGTGTGTTTGTATTCACGGAAACGTGGCTTAACAACAACGTTCCGGACCATGCTATTCAGCTCGAGAGGCTAACATGCTACAGAGCGGACCGAACCCTCGAGGGAGGTAAGACACGCGGAGGGGGGCTGTGTGTTTACATCAACAACGCATGGTGTCTGGATGCTGCTGTGGTCCACAAACACTGCTCACCTTTAGTGGAGTTTATGACTATTAAATGCAGACCGTTCTATTTACCGAGGGAATTTACAGCTGTTATGATTGTTGCTGTATATATTCCTCCAAGCTCCAACAGCAAAGTTAGAGGTGAGGCACTGAATGAACTATATCTGCACATCAGTGAGCAGCAAACAGCCCATCCTGATGCTTTTCTCATCACGGCTGGTGATTTCAACCAAGCAGATTTAAAGAGTGTATTTCCAAAAACATACAGAAACATAAACTTTGCAACAAGAGGAAACAACACACTGGACCAAGTTTACACCACCATGAAAAATGCCTACAGAGCCCTCCCCCTCCCCCACATTGGTGCTTCTGACCATATCTGTGTTATGCTAAAGCCAGCATACAGGCCACTGGTGAAAGTCACCAAAACCAGTTCGCAAGCAGATACGAGTGTGGACAGAGGGGTCTTCAGAGGGGTATGTTCAAAGAAGCTGCTACCACAAACAACAACACGTCTCCAGGAGTACTCAGACACTGTATGTTCATACATCACCAAGTGCATTGATGATGTAACCAACCTCAAGACCATCACTGTTCGGGCTAATCAGAAGCCATGGCTGACAGCAGAGGTTTACAGACTCCTGAAAGCCAGGAATGCTGCCTTCAAAGCGGGAGATCAGGTGGGCCTGAGGGCAGCCAGAAAGAACCTGGCCCGGGGCATCAGAAAGGCCAAGAAGCAGTATTCCAGGAAAATAGCTCACCGTTTCAAGGACAGCAAGGATACACGCAGTCTGTGGCAGGGAATACAGACCATCACAAACTACAAACCATCCCCCCAGACCTGTGACAGCTCAACCTCTACGCTGAATGAACTGAATGAGTTCTTTGCTCGGTTTGAGGCAAGTAACAGCACACCTGCACATAAACTCCCCCCTCTCCTGATGGCCAGGTGCTGGCGCTGTCCTCAGACAGCGTAAGGCGATCATTCATCAAGATTAACGCCCGGAAGGCCTCTGGTCCTGACAACATACCTGGTCGTGTGCTGAAGGACTGTGCAGGGGAACTCGCAGCGGTCTTCACGGACATCTTTAACATCTCACTGAGCCAGGCCATCGTCCCCACCTGTTTCAAAGCCACCACCATCATCCCTGTCCCAAAGAAGGCAACGCCCGCATGCCTCAATGACTATCGCCCAGTAGCACTCACCCCCATCCTGATGAAGTGCTTTGAACGGCTAGTCATGAAAAGCATCACATCTGTCCTCCCTGCCTCCCTGGATCCCTTCCAATTTGCATACCGACCTAATCGCTCAACCGACGATGCCATCTCCTCTGCCCTCCACACAGCTCTCACACATCTGGACACGAAGGACTCTTATGTTAGAATGCTGTTCATCGACTTCAGCTCGGCATTCAACACCATCATCCCCCAACAGCTCATCCTTAAACTGGACAGTCTGGGGCTGAACACCTCAATGTGTAACTGGCTGCTAGACTTCCTGACCGGGAGACCACAGACAGTACGGGTCGGGAGTAACACATCTAGCACCATCACATTGAACACAGGGGCCCCACAAGGATGTGTGCTGAGCCCCCTTCTATTCACCCTGCTAACACACGACTGCACACCATCATACAGCTCCAACCACTTCATCAAGTTTGCGGACGACACAACAGTGGTAGGTCTCATCAGCAACAACGATGAGACGGACTACAGGAACGAGGTGAGCCGCCTGGCCTTGTGGTGCGGACACAACAATCTCACTCTCAACGTGGAGAAGACAAAGGAGATTGTTGTGGACTTCAGGAAGAGGGATGCCCAACATGCCCCTCTGACCATCAACAGCACCACAGTGGAGAGAGTAGACAGCACCAAGTTCCTGGGAGTGCACGTCTCAAAGGACCTGTCCTGGAGCAGGAACACTGCATCACTGGCCAAGAAGGCTCACCAGCGTCTCTACTTTCTCCGCAAGCTGAAAAGGGCTGGAGCTTCAACCCCCATCATGTGCACCTTCTACAGAGGTGCCATAGAAAGTGTCCTGACCAGCTGCATCACTGTGTGGTTTGGTGCATGTACTGCATCCTGCCGCAAGAGCCTCCAGCGCATCGTGAGAGCAGCTGAGAAGATCGTCGGCACCTCCTTCCCCTCACTGCAGGACTTACACAGCAACCGCCTCACTCGGAAAGCCCTCTGCATGGCAGGTGATCCCACACACCCACTACACAGCTGCTTCAGACTGCTGCCATCAGGGAGGAGACTGAGGAGTCTCCAGGCTCGAACCAGCAGACTGAGAGACAGCTCTGTTCATCAGGCAGTCAGGATGCTAAACACTCTGCCTGCTCTGCCTCCCCTCCCATTTGAACTGCCTTAACACAAAAAACTTTCTCACACATTACCACACAACACAAAGATTTTAACACTGGACTCTGTGTCATCAAACGGGTTATTCACTAAACTCTCGGTCATGTGCTCATTCAGTTTGCACTACTTCTCATATTTGCACTAATGTTTGTATTACATTACTGCCTATAGTCATACTACTGTTTACATTCACTGTTTACATTTATTAATACTGTTTACATTTATTACTACTGTTTACATTTATTACTACTGTTTACATTTACACTACTTTTATATCTACACTACTGCTGATACATATACAGTATTCTCTGACTAGCCTTATTTAAGGATGCCCAATGTGCCTTACTGCATATGCCACTTTGCCTCTATACCAACATCAACTACCTCATACATATACTGTGTACATTAACTCATATGCTGCTTTGCCACTCTTTGCAAATGTCAATGCTAGAACCTTCAGTTTATTTTATAGATATACTTTTTATACTACTATGCAAAAACTCAGGACAGTATTACACTTTTATTATTTCATTTTATGCTTATGTTCATTAAATGTTTAGTGTTTTAGTGTTGGTGTAAATTTTCATACTTTTATACTACTATGCAAAAACTCAGGACAGTGTTACACTTTTACTATTTTATGCTTATGTTTATTAAATGTTTCAGTGTTTTAGTGTTTAAATGGTTACTGTTGCACCGAGGGACTGAGAGAAACGCAATTTCAATCCTGTGTATGTCCTGTACATATTGCAGTTCTGACAATAAAGTTGACTTTGACTTTGATTAACTTTACTAAATGTATTTTTATTATTTTGCATTTTATAATCTTTATGTATTTTATATTTCAATTTGTAACTGATAATGTTTGCACTGTATTGGTTTGTTAAGTGTCCTTGGGTGTCCTGAAAGGCGCTTTTAAATAAAATGTTTTTTATTATCATTATTATTATTATATTATTATTAAATAAAGGTTAATAAAATGCAAGTGTAGAGTCTGGATTTGAAAGAATAGCTTCTGCTATCTGGAGATCTGCAATGGCACCTAACTCACCCACCATCATTTCCACTGTGCTTCGATGAGGGACATTTTCATCAGTACCAGATTGCTTTGCAAGCTGCTTTAGGAGAGGTAGGATATTTGTACCTGGTTAAGTCAAGCACTTTAAGCCACATTTGAGATGAGAACACACAGGATGCACATTTTCAACAGCTGAAGAAGAAAGATTTGAAACGGTTTCCTCAAGAATTAACTTTTCATTCTCCAGCTGCCTAATAATACAGCCCTTCTCCTGTAGTGTACTGAGAAGCTTTACATATTTAACACGAGCAACAGGATTTCCTGGCTTTTTTGTTGCATTTCAAACTATTTATGTTTGTCCTTTTCTCTTGCCAATTCTTTCTTCACAGCATTTAATTCTGTAAAAAGTCTGTTGTCTACAAAGTGTTTCCTTAAAACTTGAATTGCCTTCTCTTTGGAAGCTAGTCTGGTCGACTGTCTCTTTTTTGGTTTACAACTTACCGAGGTACTATTAGTTTTCTTTTCAGCTCCTTGATTTCCTCCTTTTGCTTTTTGTTATTTAACTATAAGAAATGCAGACGTTTCTTCGTCTTTAGTTTGCGGGGTGTGATTTTTCTTTTAACCAAGATGAGTCCAGTATCTGCAGAGGAGGAAGCTGGGGGTGTCCCATGGAGTTCTGGCGAAGGTCTCTGATTTGCTCCTGGTGCAGGATCCACATCCATCGGGCCCTCATCCCCTTGTCTTTGTTTTAGAAGAGTGAAGTCTTTGTTCCAAAATTTTGCTAACTGTGACATCACATCATCTTTACAGGTTATATGATTTATTGTTTGAGTAGGACATTTGTCATTTTCAAAAAACATGAAGATTATGTGTCCGTTCAGTTTGTGTGGATTTTCAGAAACTGCACATGTTTTCATTAATGATGTACCTTTCCAGGTGTGCTCGGTGGTGGTTTCCTCTGTTTTTTTTTTCTCACGATGACCTAAAAAAAAGAATACATTTTTAAAACTGACAAAAAATAAAATACCGGTAAATGAAATGACACCAGAGCTCTATTTTTTTAACCTTTTTAGCTTGCTAAAAAAAAAAGGAGTTAAGCAAAAATCTCATCGATCAACTGACCTCCACTGACAAATCATTGCATACAGCAGAAGACTGAAAAATCAGGCCAACAAAATTCACCTGTATCCATTTATAAGGGTGATTTTTACATTGACTTCACCACAGATTAAAAATGTATTAACTGCACAAAAAAATCTATAGATATTCGTAAAGAAAAGTATTTTTATTACATTTAAAATGTCATGAGAATCTAATCTATGATCATGGCTAAAACTCGACATCAGCTCTTGATCAGATCCTTAAATGCAATTCTGTCCACCAAATTAGACAATCTTGAGCGTCGATAAAATTCCTTAAAATTAATCAGTTATAGAAAACAGCTTTTTAAATAAGATATTATGGGTTTTAGAAAATATGCTACTTACTGTTCTGCTGAGTTGGTGGTGTGAGATGGTTTCCCCTTTTCCACTATCATGGCGTGGGTCGGTCAGCTTGGGTCAGTTCAGATCAGCTCATGTGTGGTTGTGTTTCCATTACATTTCTGGACCCGTTCTGTACGCATTGTCCAGAATCCAACTCATCTTACCAACTGGTGGTGGTAGTGCTCCCTTAAGCTATTTACTAATCACCACTAGAAGAACACGCTAAAGGCTTTGCCACAGAATGTTGTGGAGGAGTGGTGGCGCAGAGGTTAGAGATGGTGGGTCACCGGTTCAAGCCCCGGTACCGACAATATCAAAAATGTGGGTGGAAAAGGTGAAACATCCACACCTGCCTCCACCCTCATTTGCCCCACTCTGGGCCCCTGAGCAAGGCCCTTAACCCCCACCATCTGCTCCCTAAAACAGGTCTCTCTTGAAAACGAGTTCTCTTGGCTCAATGAGACTACATGGATAAATAACGGGTAAATGAAAAAAAAAAAGCTCTAATGGAGTACCTCTTGAGCTTTAATTTTAAAACCTAATTCATAATCCTACCTTATTGCCTTCTCTGCCTGCTTTAAACCCATGTATTTTCCATTTTAGTATAGATTTTTACAATAAAGATGTATTTAAAAATATCTTAACTTTTATTATTTAGATATGCACAAGGTTCATGTTAAAGTTGCAAAACATCACACTGTGATCTTGGAAACTGATTTTACAATAAGCTACAGACTTGAAAACTATTTGGTAAAATTTTGTCCTTAAATTTTAAAGGTTTGTCTTTCATTAGATTTAAAAACATAAAAGTATTACTTATTAAATAGTCAGTTGGTCTGCGAGCACCTTGGGGTCCTCCTAAAAGAGCTGAAGAGGTGGCTGTTGATGTCTGTGCCTCCCTGGTAAAGCTGCTGCCCCTGCGACCCATAAGCAGAAGATGATGGATGGATGATGGATGGATGATGGCCCTGGTAAAGCTGCTGCCCCCGTGACTCAGAAGCAGAATATGATGGATGGATGATGGCGAAGAAGGAGACCAAACACAGCAAGAGTGATCAGTTCAGTTGAACACCTGCCTTTTTGCTTCAGATCAGCTGTTCAAATCTCTGCAGGTTCAAATAAAAGGTGCACCAGGTCTTTCAGCTGAATCTCTCAGGGGTCAGTCACAGTTGGACGGTTGATAAGTGAAAACTGTCCTTTCTGAATTTTTGACTGTTTTTGTCTGACTTCATCCTAGAATCAAATAATTTATAACGTAATAACAGTTGAGCAGATTCTGGTCATCTTTTCTTAGGATTCATTTAAGATCAAATGCAATTGGAAAATTTGGTTAAAATTTGTCCTTAAATGTTAGAGGTTTGTTTCATTAAATTTAAAAACAAAAAAGTACTTCATATTAATTACTACACATTTATCTATCTAAATACAGATACATAATATACTTTTTTTTTTATTGCTAACCATCTTTAATATACAATCGGTCAAAATTTAAATGTTTTGACAGAAGTACATTGAAGAAAAAAGTACAGTGATTAACTACGTTATTAAGCAATTATTTGTCTGACTTTACCCTGGAAACAAAAAAATATAAATATAATTTTATAACAGGTGAGCAGATTATAATAATGTTTTTCTTATGATTCTTTAAAGGTCAAATGCAAATGGAAATTTTTCTTAACTTCCAGTATGGATTTAAACAAACACTATACACACTTAACGTTGTAAAATATGTTTAGGAAATTTTATGTTCAAGGACACCACTTATGGAAAAAAAATGTTTAATAGGAAAAGTAACAAGTGAAAAATGTACAAAAATAAAAAATACTGCATCCAACTAATGATTGTCTATCTGTCTGTCCGTCCCTTGCCTCATGGGCTTCATCCAGAAGACAAAAGTGTTGTTCCCTCTGTGTCTGGTTCAGTTCTTCATGTTCATTCAGTGCAGAAATAAGACTTTTCTTTACTGGACTCTTTTCTCTTTCTCTGGCCTGGAAAAGAAGAAAAAGGTGGTTATTCCAGTCTAGATACTGTTTTTGAATAAATGAATGAAACAAAGAAGGTGCTGCTACAGTTTTTTTGTTGTTCTTAAGAGCTGCTTAGAGCCAGTTAAACCAGCTAAACTGATTTATAAATAATGAAAATAACATAATAACAATGGATATATGAATCAGAAGGTATTATACAGATACTGTATAATACCATCATCAAACAGGCCCCCTCCCTCTCGGTTTTCAAATCCCGGTTAAAAACTCACTACTACTCCATCGCTTTCAATGCCAGCTGATTTGTATTGGGTCGTTTGATTTATGATCTGCAATGTTTTTTTATGTTTTTCGTGTTGTACTTCATTGTCTGTGTTGCCTGCTGCGTGTTTGTTTGTCCAGCACTTTGGTGTGGACTTGTTCCTGTTTAAAGTGCTTTATAAATAAAATGGTATGGTATGGTATGGTATGATACAAATATTCTTTGTCATTTGCACCACATGTGTGACATGTGGTGGAACAAAATTATGTACACAGGGTCCCAGTTACATCCAACAATGAAATGTAAAAGAAAAACTGTAAAAAAAGAGCTAAGATATGAACTAAGAAAAACATAAACTAAAAATATGATAAGCACTAATAGCATAAAAACAATATGCCGAACAGCAGCACGGACATGAGTCTGTGTGAGCAGATGAGCACAAATGAACACAGCAACATGAAACAGATCAGCAGCAACATGATGTGATTTTTTACAGTGATTATTCTGGTTAGAGATTCATAAGGCTGCACAATACAGTACAGCGCTTTACTACCATTTTCCCCAGAATACGAACTGTACCCCCCGATTTTTAAAATGCCTTCACCTTCACCAAAGAACCAGGGGGGTCCCGAGCATAACTACCCACCATGTGGCTCTGCTCTTGGGCACGCTCCCATCTACCCAGGGTCCGTAAACTGTTCACCGGGTACTGTAACTCAAGTTCATGTTGCTGTTTGACATATTGTTTTTATTGTTTAATGCTATTAGCGTATTATTAGATGTTTTAAGTTGATATTTTTCTTAGATCTTATTACTGTTTTTCTTTTACATTTTATTGTCGTCTGTAACTGGGACCCTGTGCACATAATTTCATCCCACAAGTTCAACATGTGGTGCATATTCAGTATTTATTCAACACTTTATTATTTTTTTTACTTTAAAAATAAATATCGGCACCAATAAAGTGATGCAGAACATGTTGCTTGCGTCTGTTCTTACCAAGTACAGAAGTTGCAGCATTGTCCTGCTCTGTCAGGTGTAGTTGGGCTGCGACAGAAATCTGTCAGGTGTAGATCCTGCTGATGGAGCAGGTGTGGACTCCGCTGATGGAGCCGGTGTAGACTGCTGATGGAGCAGGGACAGAAGCTGGGAGGCTTGGAGAGTTTAATGTGGAGTTTAGAGATGAACCGTCACGTGCTGAAATACGTTCTGGATAAAATACAGTGAGAAACAGGAGCGGAGGACAGTTAGCGTTTATGCAAATTAGCTTAGCATCGTAGCACCGATGTTGTCCTATTATGGCGTCAGCCTCTTTTGTTAGTTAAAAATATGTTTAGAACCGATGAGATGAGTAACTTAAAATATGTTTAAAGTTAGAAAACACTCACCATCTTCTACAAATGATTCAAGTAGAGCAGTGGCTGTGTCCAAACCACCCTCCAATGGCTCCATCTAGATTGCTTTGACTTTTTTCGTAAGCCACCAAGCACAACGCCTGCACTTCTACATTTGACCACGGCTTTGACATTACTGTATTGTTTTTTTTGTTTTGTTTTTATATATACTGTATATATATTGTATCTTTAAAATACATACAAGATACGCTCCTCGAGTTATCGCTAGTGGCAGGCGGTAGAGAAAAATGGCAGACGATTTGTTTTGGAAAGACTCCACAGACTCCTCCCCCCGACCAATCAGTTACGACAGTGTTTCTGACGTCAAGGCTCAGCTCGCTTGGACCCCTTGAGAAGCAGGGCCAGAAGAGCAAGTTCAAAGTACTAGTGGAAAATACCTCAAACACGGGTAGAACCGGCACTATCCGACCCGCGCCGAGCCAGTGGGAAAAAAATTCTGAATGAAAATAATTCAGCTCAAAACTTCCTCTAAAAAAATTTGTACATGTATTTGAATTTGGATTTTTTTTTTTCTTAGTTGGCACAGAAATTAGTTTTCTTTTACATCAAACTTCGTTGATTAAGCTAATTTCAGGAACAACAATCCAGAAATAAAAAAGTTGGCACGTACATAAAAAGCCTGCACTTAAGGTTATGCTAATTAGATGGACTGCGCCATCTGGGGCGTTTGATGTATATTAATTAATTAGTCTTAGTACGTTACCGTTTCTCTATTCTACTAAAAGTTGTTGTTTGTGACACATAAAAACTCAATTATTTCAAATTGTACATTTTTATTAATTCACCAAATATTTTAGCTCTGGAGCTTGCCGTGATAGCTTCATATAAATTAGCTCTGGAGCTAACGCTATTAATTAGCCATACGCAGAAACAAGTTACCCAACTGTTTAAATAAGAGCCTACCATATTGGCAAAAATGCCCCGTTTCTTTTCTCTCTGTTGTCAGTTTTCTGTTCTGGTCCCCCTCTGTCCACTCCGTACTATTTGAATCTTCAACTTGGACGCAAAAAGTTTCACTAGAGCTCTGGTCAAGTCTACTGTTAGTACCGTACGTTAGTTGTGATGTATTAATGCGCTAAAACCGGCCCAAAATGACCACAACCAGAAAATGTGACGCAGCAAATAATGCTGCCCCATAAATGTAAATTAGTAATAATAATGATAATGATGAACTGAGGACAAGGTCAAAATAGTTGCAAATACACACAAAACAATTCACAGCAACATATTTCAACAAGTAATTTACGTTACAGGAGGAACTACTTTGTGGGGCGAATGAACTTTTATTGTGTGGCATGGTCTGCCCCTGCCTCTATCGATCAAAGGACACCTGTCGTCAGTGGTCGCATAAATATACCCATAATGAATTGCAGCGTAAAAAATGACTGCGATATTCATTTATAAAAATGATAAAAACTAAACAGCCTACAGTATTTTATGATCTTGCTTTTTTAGCTGTCATAGTTATTGATCAAATAAGATCTATAGTTCCAACTAGAAGAAGAACCTTCAATTTTCCAGTAATGGATTTTTTAAAAACTGCTATGATGAAATTAAAATAAGAGTATTTTTAATATTGCTTTATATTTTATTGGATAACCTGAAACAATAAGGTTTCTAAATATCATAAATTAGGGAATGGATTAATGATAAATGATGGATGGATGATGGATGAATGATGATGGACGATGGATGGATAATGGATGATGGATGGATTGATGATGGATGGATGGATGAATAAAGGATGAATGATGGATGGATGATAGATGATGGAATGTTGATGGATAGAGGAATGATGGATAAATGGAGGGATGGTAGATTATGGATGATGATAGAGAATGGATAATGGATGGATGATGGGTAATGAATGATGGATTGATGTATGGATAGATGATGGGTGGATAGATGAATGGATGATGGATGGATGAATGAAGAACAGCTGGATGATGATTGATGGATGGATGAGGTCAAGTTTCTTTATTGTCATTCATATCACATGTGGTACATGAGGTGGAACAAAATTTTGTACACAGGGTCCCAGTTACAATAGTAAAAATATAAAATGTAATTTGTAAAAAGAAACAGTAAATAAAGATCTAATAAGATAAAAAAATTAAGATTTACGCTAAACAAACACCAAACGGTATATGCTATAAGATGTATGCTAGTCACTAATAGTGCAAAAGCAAAACAATACACCAAACAACAGCAGTACAAACACGAGTCTTTGTGGGTGGATGAGTACAAATTAATGAACACAGCAGCATGAGATAAGCAGCATATGATCAGCAGCATGGTTAATCAGCAGCACATATCAACATCAAAGTTGCATTAGTTATTTTTTTCACAGTGAGTATCCTGATTAGGTATCCAGCCTCGGAGTAGACGCTGTTCCTCGATTCTACACTTAATGCTCCTCAAACTCCTTCCTGAGGGGAGCAGGACAAAAAGTGTGTGTGCTGGGTGAGTGTGGTCCTTCATGATGCAGGTGGCTCTCTTCCTGCATCTGGAGGTGTAGATGTCTGTGATGGTGGGGAGACTGACTCCAACAGACTTCTGTGCAGCCTTCGCCACTCTCTGTAAAGATTTTCTTTCTGCAGCTGTGCAGCCTCCATGCACACGTTGATGCTGGAGCACAGGATGCTCTCCACTGCACACCTGAAGAAGGAGGTGAGGACTGAGCTTCCCAGTCCAGCCCGCCTAAGCCACCTGAGGAAGTGGAGTCTCTGATGTGCTTTCTTTATCAGGCTGGTATAGCGTTGTAGCCCCAGCTGAGGTTGTCATTCAGGTGCACAGCCAAGTACTTCCACCGCAGATCCACATTAGTGAGTTTGCTTCATCTTAAATCCACAACCATCTTCTTCATCTTATTCACATTGATTTGTAGGTTGTTCTTCAGCTCTCCAGGTGTCACTGGTCACCAGGTGTCCCAACTGCCTGTAGCTGGACTCATCATTGTTTGTGATGCATCCAACCACCGTTTGCATATGGCAGCCTGGATGGGTGAGCACTCATGAGCAGAATGAGGCGGGGGCTCAACATACAGCCCTGAGGGAAGCCAGTGCTGAGGGTTATGGTGAAGGAGAAGTTGTGGATCCTCAGACTGTATAGTCTGTTTGTTGAAAAGTTAAAAAGGATGAATGGATGGATGATGGATGAAGGAATGATGGATGAATGGATAAATTAATGGATGAATGATGGATGGATGAATGATAGATGATCGATGAATGGATGGATGGATAATGGATGAATGGATAGAAGATGGAAGGATGGATGAATGGATGATGGATGGATGAATAGATGAATGATGGTATTTTTTAAACATGAAAACTGGTAAATTGTAAAACTTTATATTTCTGACATTCGGTGCAGAGATCTGAAGCTGAATGATTTCCAGTACAGTAATCTTTTTGTTTAAGAATGTGGCTGAAGAACCAAAGATCAGCCGAAGTCTAACCCTCCTGATCAAAAAACTCGCGAGGCCTCCATTTCTAGAATGAAACAAAAATGTCCAACAAAAATCAGGGTATATTAAGAGGACAAAGGACCATTTGTTTTTAAATAGTGAATTGTGGATTTTTGTGAAAGTCACTTCAGCAGGGGCACCTCAGGGTAATGACAATTTTATCCTCTTAGGTCTTGTTTTTGCTTGGTGTTCTTATTTATTTAGATGTTTAGGATCAGTAGTACTTCTAAAACAAACAAAATATAAACCGTTTTTGAAACGTTTGGTGTTAAAAATGTAAATAAACATTAAAATTTTAAATTACAATTTTAATTTATAATCTATTCCCTCTGAATAAGGACAACCAATCTAAAACCAAAGTTTTTACTATGGTCTCAGGTGCTATATAAATAAACTGAAATTAATTGAATTGAATTAATAAATAGGAGAGGACAGGTATTAATAAGTTTAGTAGTGAATGTTTTTTTTTTCTTCAATAAGTGATATAAATTGTAAACAAAATATACGACAATAACAGAACAAACCTCCCAAATTTCTGTTGTTTAAAATCAGACTACGTTATACAAAAATATAAACCCAAGCTAAACTAGGTTGACCCACTTCTATGAACTAAACACCCGGACAGAATCATGGCAAAAAATTATGGCACAACTCCAACAAAACAAATTTATACACTCACCAGGATGTCTGGAACAAACTAGCAGTTATTTTGGGACATGGAGAAAGTTATATCAGGACGTGTCACAGCTGATATCAGGACATTCGTCTCCTTTTAGTTACGTCCGACACATGAGCTCCCTCGTGCTGCTTCCAGCAGCTAACAGGAAACAGAAAGTCAGTTTTCTATCTTTTTACCTTTGGGCCGTGTGACCGGACATTTTATCCAATTACAGAGCAAGTTCGGACCATTGCAAAACTGTTAAAACCTTCGTAGATTTTAACCAAAAAAACAAGCGACAAAGCTTATTTTAGCAACCCGGAAACATGGCGGATCGACCAAATTCCATCCCATAATAATTGCGCCGTGGACCATAATGCTTTGCGCCACGGACCAGTGATGTCACGCTCCAAAGCTCTATTAAGGACCATGGGAGACCGGGCATTCTGTGTGGCTGACCCCCGCCTATGGAACTCCCTCCCTGACGACCTGAGAGCTCCACAGTCACTGGTTGACTTTAAACAAGGCTTAAAGACTTTTCTTTTTAAGCAAGCCTATTCTGCCTCCACATGATTTTATCTTTGATCTTAGTTGATATTATTATTGATTTTACTTGTTTTATCACTTGTTTTTATTTGATCTTTGATTTTTGTTGCACTTTGTAGCACTTTGAGATTTTTGTTAATGAAAAGTGCGTTATAAATTGAATTCATTATTATTATTATTACAGTACCCACCATTCTGGAGTTTCTCCAGTCTCTCCTTGATAAGGCTCGCTCTCCTCCTTCGACGCTTAAGGTCTATTTAGCAACGATATCGGCTAATCACGCTGGCATCAATGACCATACAGTGGGAGGTCATAATCTAGTCTCTTTTTCTACAAGGTTCCCGTAGTTTGCACCCGCCGAAAGTTACTCGAGCACAAAGTTGGGACCTGCCCTTTGTTCTCGAAGCTCTGTGCCACCCTCCGTTCATGTCCTTGATGCAAGTAGACCTGAAGTGGCTTTCATGCAAGACGGCCTTTCTGCTGGCTATTGTCTCAGCAAAGAGGGTTGGTGAGTTGCACGCTTCTCAGTCAGCCCCTCATGTCTTAGGTGGGGCCCTGAGGGCTCTGGTGTTACCTTGTGGCCGAACACTGCTTTTGTACCGAAGGTCTTATCCCACTCTCACCGTAAACAACCGTTCAGGTTGACACGTTTTCAACCTACGCCTGACGAGGGGTCTGGATTGCTGTTCCCAGTGAAGGCACTGGAGGAGTATGTTGCAGCTACTGCTGCTGTACGGCACTCAGACCAGCTGTTTGTGTGTTACGGGGGCCCTAGACTGGGCTACCCTCTTTCCAAGCAGCACCTCTCCCACTCGATTGTGGATGTCATCGGCCATGCCTACGCAGCAGGGCACCATCCCCTGCCAGTCGGCATGAAGGCCTACTCTACCAGGAGCGTTTCTGCTTCCTGGGCTGCCCTGAGAGGGGTCTCACTGGAAGCAATATGTGCTGCTGCATCATGGGCTTGCCCAAGCACGTTTTCCAGATTCTACATGGTTAACGTGGTCACCCCTCATCCCCTGGGCCAGGTTCTTCTGCAAGGGTCCCCTGGGCTTCCTCAGTGAGGTATGTGCTCAGGATTCCTTGTGACATCGTTAATATTAGTCATTCCGTGCTTTCAGCACCGCCCTCTGGCGGTCAGGAGGGATGAAATAGAACGAAAGTTACGAATGTAACTACGGTTCTATGAATCCCATATGACCGCCAGAGCTTCTCTGTCACTCAGAATCCTTGCTTTACGCGAGAAGATTCTGTAGGACTGAATTAACGGATAACGCTAGGCTATGTAGCCTCTTGATTGCTTATCCGGTCACACCTGTGTAACATCGTTGATATAATTACTCGAACAGCGCATGTGCGAAGGGAATATTCCGTGCTTTCAGCACCGCCCTCTGGCGGTCATCCGGGATTCATAGAACCCTAGTTACATTCGTAACTTTCGATTTCCTGAACAGAGCCATGTCTCATGAAACCCAGAGTAATTAGACCTGCCTCATATTCAGGAAATCCATTTCATAGTTTGAAGACAGCTAAAATGTGAGTAAATATGTGAGAACTGCGCAGCAGCACTGTAGCGAACAAGTAACCAACCTTTCATTGAAACACGTCCGCTGTGTGGAAGTATTTTACACTAGAAACACCTTAAAGCAAGACAGCAATGTGCAATGTCTGCAGAGCCGCTGTACCGAGAGGAGGGAGCTCTGTCACGACCAACAATACAACAAACTTAATCAAACACACAGGGGAAGTTGAGGGGACTGGTGGACCCTCCTCCCTCTTAAATTTCTGAATAAAGTAGATGCCATTTCCTGCATTTTGGTGTAGCCTATTTTAACGGGTTGTTAAACATCTACGTTGACCTACATTCGTAAACACTTGATTAAATGACTATTTTAGAGGGCAACAACAGGTTGTGTGTGAATAGAGCAGCTCCGATTCCGTCAAGCATCCCAACACACCACTTCATGTTTCTGAGTCAAACTCTTCTCAGTTGAATTTGTTCCTGCATGTTTGTGTTGGTTTGTGCTGGAATATCTGCTTCCTGGAATAATTTACAAAAAGATCTGAAGCTCTCGACCGTGACCTCTCCAAGTGGCTTTAAGAATCTGTTGGACTCCTGGCAAGAACCATTGCAGACATGTTACTGTTTTTAGTTTTCTACATTTGCCTTATAATCTATCCATTTAGCTACTTTGACATATTTTTTAACTTGTTTGAAAAAAATGTATACCTCTTTTATGATTGTCTATTGTTGTCACTGTTGTCATCATTCTTTGTTGAGACCAGATCTCTCTTGTAAATGAGTCCTTGAGGCTCAGTTGAATTAACCTGCCTAAATAAAGGTTGAATGAGTTGCTCCTGCTGCTCCAACCTCAATTACGAGTGCCTTCTCGGTTGTCCTAAGGACAATTCATCCATCCATCCATTTTTTATGAAAGTAAAGTGGTGATGATGGTCTTAACAACATTTTGATCACTATTATTTTGACAAATTAGCACTGTTGTAATGAATGTGAATACCGTATTTTCCGGTGTATAGGTCGCACCTTTTTATGGTTTTTTTCAAGGCCTGCGACCTATACACAGGTGCGACCTATATATGGCTTGTTATCACTTTCGGCTAAATAAATTTTTAAATCCAGCTCATTTCACAATTACGTTCATTTATTAAGGAAAAGTTCAGCTCAGACACATATTTGCTATAATTTTTATCAAACAAATAATTGTTTTTAAGTGTTAATCTTCTTAAAAGCCTTGCTGTGCGCTCCTGTGGCAGACATTTGCAGCAGAGCTAAACGTAGGTGCGACCTATACACCAGTGCGACCTATACACCAGAAAATACGGTAATGCTCAAACATTTCTCTTATTTTTTTAACTGATAGCTTTTTTATTTATTATGTCTAAAACATATACATAAGTTCACATCATCAGTTATGTGTGCTCAGAGCTGTCTGGAAACGTTCCTGTGCTTATTGTAGTCTATGGCAAGCCAAGTGGCCCATTAATAGCCACTTTACCACATGTCTGGCTATTAATGGGCCACTTGGCTTGCCATGTTAATCAAGAAACTTCATCCCCGCGGGACATGCCGTCCACATCTCTGCTTGGCAGGCGCATTTGTCCGAGCTGGTACACGTGCTGCGGCCATAATATCCACTCCACAGAGTGGGCAATGTCTCCTCATGTTGTATTTTTAATATATAAACAAAATAAAAATGCGCAATAAGTTTGGACTTTTAGGGGCTGAGATATGAGTTGTCGGATCGGAGCAAACAGTTGCCGGAATGAACACGGTCAAAATGAGAGTTTCCAGATCTTGTTCTGGCAGGATCCGGCTCAAAGGGGTAGACTGAGCGCGGCTGACCGAAATCAGACTGCCTGCTTCGGATTGAATGAGAAGAACACACCGATGAAGCCACAGAGCTCAAATTTTTATCGAGAAGTCGCTAAACTTCTTTGTAATTAATGGTCAACTACCATCAGCTGTAGAAAACGAAGTTTTTTGCAGCTTGATACTTGCAGCCAAGATATAGTTTACACTCCAGGAGATATTTATCAGTACAACAGTAGACAATTAAAAAAAGCATATGAATTAAAAATTACAAGAAATTTGTATTTAAAAAATGAAACAAACGGCTACATTATAAAGCAACGTAAAATATTAAAAACAGGAACATGTCATAAGCAAGGAGAACTGATATTCTTCATTTGGAAACTCTAGGAACCACAAGTAAACCCGCAGTTTCAGAGCAAAATGCTCTGTTAGAAAAGTATGGAACAATAATACATGTAATGTAAGATGGAGCTAGGTTATTAAGAACTTTGTAGGTTAGAAGTAAGATTTTGAATTATATTCTGAAATTTGACAGGGAGCCAGTGGAGAGAAGCTAAAACTGGAGAAATACAATCTCTATCAACTCATTTAAATTCTACCTGCAGCATTTTGGATTAAATGAAGCATTTTTAAATATTATTTTTGGACAACCAGATAATAAACAATTGCAATAATCCATATTAGATGTGATAAATGCATAGACTTGTGTTTTTGCATCATATTTGGACAAAATGTTTCTAATTTTAGTGATATTGTGCCGGTGGAGGAAAGCGGTTCTGGTGACTTTTAATCAAAAAGGCGTTCGATTCAAGATCAACTGAACTTTATTTGTAACAGAAGACGTTTCGCTTCTCGGATGAGAAGCGAAACGTCTTCTGTTACAAATAAAGTTCAGTTGATCTTGAATTGAACGCCTTTTTGATTTATCATGTCCTGGACGACTGAGAATCTTCACCAGCATGTGACTTTTAATGTGGGGATAAAAAATAACACAAAGATTTTTAACATTAGAATGGGAAGCCAAATTAATGCCGTCTAGAGAATTCAAAGACTGCAAAATTTGTTCCTGAAATGCTCAGGTCCAAAACCCACAACCTCTGCCTGTCTGAGTATAAAAGCAGAAAATCAAGGGTCATCCAGGATTTTGTCTTTAAGACATGCTTGCAATCGAAGTAACTGATTGGATTCATTGGGTTTCATGGACAAGTATAACTGTGTATCATCAGCATAACAATGAAAATGTTCTCCCAGCACCAGAAACTGCTCAGTTCTGATGGCGACGGTCAGCGTGTGTTGCTCGGAAGCTACGAGCTGAAGGCCTTTCCTCACTGCTGGTTAAATGAGTTGAATTAAAAGTTAAATTGAGCTGTAACAGCTCGGTAAATGTTGCTGACCAGAAGCTAACAGAGATGTGGAGACAGCGGCTCAAACAGCACCTGGAAGCAGAGGAAGAAGAAGTCGGAGGATTTGGGAAGTAGTGTTGCAGCTCAGGAACAGGAAAAAAACGTTGGAAGACACATCTTAGATGCTGTTCCCTTATAATAATAATAATAATAATAATAATGTATTTGTCTGTCATCTGTGTATGTTTCCCATACACAGACGAAATTCGTCTCTGCATTTAACCCAACCACCACCAGGTGGTGCAGTGAGCAGCCAGAAAGCGCCCGGGGAGCTGGAGAATTAGGTGTGCACTCATAGACACCCCAAAGTGTGTAGTGGCCGGGACGCGAACCCGCGTCCTTCGGGTCCCAAGTCGAAAGCCCTGCCACTACACCATCTTATCAGTCAGTCAATAGGTGCAACATAATTGCTATGGGAAATTGCACCCCGCGCGATTGCCTGAAGGAATACACTCAGGCCTTTACGGCAGGGGCGTCAGCGTCACGCCAGAGTCCCCACCCTCTGGGTATTTAAGACGCGGACGCCCATCCTACTTTCTCTTATTGCCCTTCACCGAACACTCTTCTCGGAACTTCTCTGTGCTTCATCGCTCGACCAGAGGTGAGCTTGCTCCCTACACAGAACGTACAGTTAATTTTTTTCCTGCGGACTACTGGGCTGGCGAAAGCTGGTCCGGCACATTTTCCCTTCACCCCGAAGTTTTCTTCTCCTCTCTCCACAGACTGCTTCGCTCGACGGCGTTGACTGCGCGACACGCTACCCTGCTAACGAGTAGCAGGCTAGCCAGTGAATGCAACGCGAGGAGGGAGATGTCTCCGGACAACGTTAGCACTGCTAACGAGCTCAACTCTTCTCAGCCATGGCTCCTGAGAAGGTACTGCGAAAACCCAAAACTCAAAGAAGACCAGCAGGCCAGCGAGCCCCAGCTCCGGTGCCTTTTCTCTTCTGCTTTTCTGCTGCTCGGTTAGCGAACGCTAACTGCACGCTAACTGCTAAGCTAACAAAGCTAACAGGCCAACAGTCACAAGCAGCTCAGCGGGAGGACGTCCTCGGACGAGGAACTCTGGCAGGCTGTGAGCTCCGGCTCTCGAACCTGCTTCAGCGGATCTGGCTACCAACTTTTCTGCATCGGACACCCACGAGGCTTGTCCGGTCTGCTCAGGGATGCTACACACGAAGACACTCAAAGTTTTTCTCGCGGATGACCCAGGAGAAAGGAGAGTGGAAATCGAGTAACCCTGCTGCTATCTGGCTAGCTCCCATGGTTAGCATGGCTAACCAGAAGCATCCATGACAACACGGGACGGACGATCAGCATTGCTAACACAATTAGCGTGGCTACGAGTGGACAACGAAGGACTTCATCGTGAGGTATGTGAAAATGCTTGATCTAGCTTGCTAGCTAACCTTCTTATATTTTGCCTGTTTTGCTATCCTGTACGGCCGAATCGACGGTAGAATTCATCGCATAACTAAGTGTTTTTTACCGACACTACGTTGCTTGAGGGCCCGCCTCAGCACCGCTAGCGGGCTCACGAGTACCTCCACGTTTAGCCCCGGCTAACAAGGAGGCTCTCTGTCCAGCACAGTCCAGGAGGAGGAATTTCAGCTACCTGTTCAGCCTGTAGTTTTCCTACGCCCACGACGAGAACATCGTGATGCTGAGAGCTTGTCCACCCATGAGGCTATGGATGACTCTCTGACGTTAACCATGTCAGGGCCCGAGGGACCCTGGTGGGGTGAACAGGGACGAGTGGCCTCGGTGCTGCAGGCCCACCAGGCAGAAAAGCTGCAGGAGCTGCAAGGGGCCACCAACAAAATGAAAAGGAAAGTCTGAGATGCCCCTGCTCCATTACAGGCGCTCTCACTCACAGAGGGAGAGAAAATGCCGAACTTTTACCACCAGTACCTGTGTTAGAGGAGCACAGACTAGCTGGTTCGGAACGTTTAAACACACAAGAACACTCAGACCCAAGGGCGTAGATTTCATCTCATTATTGGGGGGGACCATAAACAGGGAAATTTTTTAAGAGCAATTTTGGGGGGGTCGGCAAAGTTACAGTGAAATGTAATGCAAAATGTACAGAGGGAAGTTTATCCAAACTGCATGCATATACTATGCAGAATAATCAACAATAATATTGATTTAAATGGCATGTATTTTATTTAGTAGTCTTAATACTACTATTAATCAGTACAACAGTGATACTCATTACTCTTGTTAAAAAATGTAATGTGTTCAATCTGCAGTACAATAGACGACAAATAATGACAAGTGGCAAAATGAGAATTTTGCAAAATAGGTCCCCTCTAAATATTGTTTAAATTTCAGTTTGGCTTGTATTCATAGATTGCTGTGGTCAGTGTCACTGATAATCTGGTACAACATCTTCCCAAAATCTTAATGCTTAAAAAGAAAACAGTTTTCAAGGAGAAGAAATACTTTAATGCAGGGGTCACCAAACTTTTTGAGACTGAGAGCTACTTCAGTGGGACCAAGAGGCACAAAGGTCCACTTGTTCGTTCCAAACAAATTTGCATGGTTCAACTTTAATCATAGTATTAATAATAATACATTTACATACATGTGAATATATGACTGCCTGATCACATCTGATCTGGTCTGTAGCACATCTAATTCTCCAGCTCCCCGAGCGCGACTACGCTGCTCGCTGCACCACCTGGTGGTGGTTGGGTTAAAGGCAGAAGACCAATTTCGTCTGTCAAGTATGGGAAACATACACAGATGACAAATGTGACAAATTATTATTATTATTATTATTAAAGACTCCACACAATGCTTTAGCTTGGTAAATATGATCAATTATTATTGATAATTACCAGTAGTGATTAGAACTCTCAATCAAGAACTTGAGTCCTCAGTTTGAATAATGTTTTGGTTCTTCTGTGCAAATGTAAATTGTTCTTAGCTTTGACTGGGAGTGTGGATGGTTGTTTGTCTCTTTGTCTGTCTCTGTGATGGACTGGAGACCTGTCCTGGGTGTCCCTGCCTTCACCCAAAAGCAGCTGAGATTGGTTCCAGTCCTAAACAAGGGGGCATAATGGATTACTTATTAACTGATATTTAAACATAAACACTATTTCTTTTATGTTAAACTCAGTTTGTAACATTTGAAATTCGTTGTATTTTATAAATATTTTATTAACTGTTTTGTAGAAATGAACACGTTTGTAACATTCATTCAAAATATGCCTTAACAAATCTGTAGCATTTTTTAAGAACCTATTAAGAATAAAATGTTCCAGTTGCAGATACAAAATATCAATAATGTAATATAATAAACAGTGACATTTTTTAATTAACCATGTGACATAAGTATTGATCCTCAACATTTTTTATAATAATAATTTAAAGCCCTTAAAACAACCACAGGGAGCACAAGCCAGTGTATCTCTTGTGCCGGTCCCAAGCCCGGGTAAATGGTGAGGGTTGTGTCAGGAATGGCATCCGACGTAAAACACTTGCCAAAACCATAATGCGAGTTCATCAAAGTGAAACCATACCGGATCGGTCGAGGCCCGGGTTAACAACGTCCGCCACCGGTGCTGTTGACAAACAGGGTGCCGGCGGAAATTGTACTACTGTTAGTCGAAGACCCCGAGGAGGGAAACGTGTCAGGAGACAGAGGGAGAGGAGGAAAGTGAAGAATGTAGGACTGAGGGTTGCAACTCTAAATGTGGGGACAATGACAGGCAAAGGTAGAGAGCTGGCTGACATGATGCAGAGAAGAAAGGTAGATGTTTTATGTGTCCAAGAGACCAAGTGGAAGGGCAGCAAGGCTCGCAGTATTGGAGCAGGGTTCAAACTGTTTTACCATGGTGTGGATAGAAAGAGAAATGGAGTAGGGGTGGTCCTGAAGGAGGAGTTGGCAAAGAATGTAGTAGAGGTGAAGAGAGTGTCAGATAGGGTGATGTGTCTGAAGGTAGAAGTAGAAGGTCTGATGCTAAACATAGTCAGTGGTTATGCTCCACAGGTTGGATGTGATGGGGAGGAGAAAGATTTGGATGAAGTGATAGAGAGTATTCCCAGGGAGGAAAGAGTGGTGATTGGAGCAGACCTGAATGGACATGTTGGTGAAGGAAACAGAGGATGAGGAAGTGATGGGTAGGTTTGGTGTCAAGGAAAGAAACCAGGAAGGACAGATGGTGGTGGATTTTGCCAAGAGAATGGAAATGGCTATAGTCAATACCTATTTCCAAAAGAGGGAGGAACATAGAGTGACCTATAAGAGTGGAGGAAGGAGTACACAGGTCGACTACATTCTGTGTAGAAGAGGAAACCTGAGGGAGATTGGAGACTGTAAGGTTGTAGCAGGGGAGAGCGTGGCCAGACAGCATCGGATGGTTGTGTGTAGAATGACTGTTGTTGCGAAGAAGAGAAAAAGAGTAAAACCAGAGAAGAAGACCAAATGGTGGAAGCTAAAGAAGGAAGAATGTTGTGAGAAATTCAGAGACGAGCTGTTAAAGGCTCTGGGTGGTAAGAAAGAGCTTCCAAGTGACTGGGCTACTACAGCAACAGTAATTAGAGAGACAGGTAGGAAGGTACTTGGTGTGTCATCTGGACAGAGAATAGATGATAAGGAAACCTGGTGGTGGAATAGTGAAGTGCAGGACGCCATTCAAAGAAAGAGATTAGCCAAGAAGAAATATGACAGTGAGAGGACTGAAGAGAGGAGACAGGAATATAAGGAGATGGGACATAGAGCAAAGAGGGAAGTAGCTAAGGCAAAGCAGAGGGCGTACAATGAGTTGTATGGGAGACTGGACACTAAAGAGGGCGAGAAGGACTTGTACCGATTGGCAAGACAGAGGGATCAGGCTGGAAAGGATGTGCAGCAGGTTAGGCTTATTAAAGATGGGAATGGGAATGTTCTAACAAGTGAGGAGAGTGTGATGGGAAGATGGAAGGATTACTTTGAGGAGCTAATGAATGAAGAGAATGAAAGAGAAAGAAGAGTGGAGGTAATAGAAACTGTGGACCAGGAAGTGGGAAAGATTAGTGAGGGTGAAGTCCGGAAAGCTCTGAAAAGAATGAAGAAGGGGAAGGCAGTAGGACCTGATGACATACCAGTGGAGGTTTGGAAATGTCTTGGAGAGATGGCAGTGAGGTTTTTGACTCAAATATTTAATGGAATATTTGAGGGTGAGAAAATGCCTGAAGAATGGAGAAGAAGTGTGCTGGTTCCCATTTTTAAGAACAAGGGTGATGTACAGAGTTGTAGCAACTACAGGGGAATTAAGTTGATGAGCCACACAATGAAGATCTGGGAGAGAGTTGTGGAAGCAAGACTTAGACAAGATGTGACTATCTGTGAGCAGCAGTATGGTTTCATGCCAAGAAAGAGCACCACAGATGCCATCTTTGCTTTGAGGATGTTGATAGAGAAGTACAGAGAGGGTCAGAAAGAACTCCATTGTGTGTTTGTGGATTTAGAAAAAGCATATGACAGGGTACCAAGAGAAGAGGTGTGGTATTGCATGAGGAAATCTGGAGTGGCAGAAAAGTATGTTAGACTGGTACAGGACATGTATGAGGACAGCAGGACAGTGGTGAGATGTGCTGTGAGGAGTGACAGATAGCTTCAAGGTGGAGGTGGGATTGCATCAAGGATCGGCTCTGAGCCCCTTCTTGTTTGCTCTGGTGATGGACCGACTAACAGATGAGGTCAGGCAGGAATCCCCATGGACTATGATGTTTGCAGATGACATTGTGATCTGTGGTGAGAACAGGGAACAGGTGGAAGAGAACTTGGAGAGGTGGAGGTATGCTCTTGAAAGAAGAGGAATGAAAGTCAGCCGTAGTAAGACAGAGTACATGTGTGTGAATGAGAGGGAGGCCAGTGGAACAGTGAGGCTACAAGGAGCAGAGGTCACAAAGGTGCAGGACTTCAAGTACTTGGGGTCCACTGTCCAGGAAAATGGGGAATGTGGTAAAGAGGTGAAAAAGAGAGTCCAGGCAGGATGGAGTGGATGGAGAAAAGTTTCAGGAGTGATTTGTGACAAAAAGGTGTCAGCAAAGGTCAAAGGAAAAGTTTACAAGACAGTGGTGAGACCAGCTATGTTGTATGGTCTGGAGACAGAGACATTGACAAAAAGACAGGAGAAAGAACTGGAAGTAGCAGAAATGAAGATGCTGAGGTTCTCCTTAGGAGTGACAAGGATGGATAAGATCAGGAATGAGATCATCAGAGGTACAGCACATGTTGAACAACTGGGAGATAAAGTTAGGGAGGACACACTGAGATGGTTTGGACATGTCCAGAGGAGGGACAGTGGGTATATTGGTAGAAGGATGTTAGAAATGCAGCTGCCAGGAAAAAGACAAAGAGGGAGACCAAAGAGGAGATATATGGATGCAGTTAGAGAGGACATGAAGGTAGTTGGAGTGAGGACAGAGGATGCAGAGGACAGAGTGAGGTGGAGGAGGATGACTCGCTGTGGCGACCCCTGAAAAGGGAAAAGCCGAAAGAAGAAGAAGAAGAAGAAAACAACCACAGCTGCAACAAAGTGCTACACATATGAAATCATTTTAACTAATCATCACATCTTCTCTACTCTTTTTTAATTAATTATCTTTCACATATTTTATCATTACTTCTTTCAAGAGCTCCACACCTGAAAATATGATGAATGTGAATCCATCCTGCTCAAAGCTGCGCTGACATTCTACTGTCTGTTGCAGAGCCACCAGGGAGCTAGTTAGCATTGAAGCTAGTGTGTTAGCTGATGAAGTGACGCTCCAAAGTGTTTTTCTGCCACTAATGATGCACAGACACACTTGTCTTTCAACACTGTGAAAGACCTTTTCCTCCCAGTCACTGTCACCTATGTTTTAAGTAGCTACTTACTGGAAGTTAGTACTTTGTGCAGCAGCTCACTCCCCACCAGCGGCTCCGCGAGCCTGTGACCTCCGCTGCTGTTGTTGTTCCTTGTAAACATTGGACTAAACCATTTGCCAACAGAGAAGGGGGGGTGGGCAAAATTTCCTTCTTTTTTTTTAGAATAATGGCGGATTTCTCTCTTTTTTTGCCTTTTTATATTTATATTGTTTAAAGACACGATTTCCTTTATTGAATTATTGGGGGGGACAGATCTATATTTCCCCAAGATTGGGGGGGTCCGGACCCCCCCGACCCCCCCAGGATCTACGCCTATGCTCAGACTCCTAAAACTTGTGTAATAAAGAGAAATTGCCATCCACACACGACAATAAAGTCTCAGACTACTGAATGCATCCTGGTCCCAAAATGGGAACAGGGCTTCAGGTTTGCCCGCTCACACAGTACGGGAACCTTGTAGCGTGTGAAGAAGGAGAAACAAACTGATCTGCAAGCAGTTGCCTTTAATCCTTCGAGCGTCAAAACCAGAAACAGAATGAATGAATTTACACACGAACACTTCTTCTTCTTCACCTCGTAAAACCTGGGGAGCACCTCGCTGGCTCCTCCTACTGGGTGAGAGAGAGATGAGGCCATATACCTCACCAACACACCACACAGCCCCCCCCCCCGAACACCCAGAAGGGCAAATACAAAACATATCAGTCTCTCACAGGGGGCCTAATCAACCTGCCGAACCGACTGCGTCGACTCGGGGGCGGAGAAACAGCTGGCACCCGTGCAGGAACAACATTTTGTGCCACAGGGGGAGGAACACAGTTGGGGGGAGAAAACGGAAGATGGGGTCGAGCAGGAGGGCGGCCGCGTCTAGGAACCTGAGCCGGCAACACCTCTTCATCAACCAACACATAGGCTGGCTTCAGGCGGTCCACTGTAACCAGCTCTCTACGCCCACCCATGTCTAAAACAAAACTTTTCGCGCCTCTTTCGAGCACCCGAAACGGCCCGTCATATGGAGGCTGGAGGGGCGAACGGTGGGTGTCACGTCGCACAAAAACAAAACGGGCAGACTGGAGTGCTGTGGGCACAAACGCCTGCGGGAAACAATGGTGCACAGGACCCGGAACCAAAAGACTACTCTGCGAATAGGGGTCCACCGCTTCGGGGAACCGTGGAGCGGCAGCGTCTAACAAAAACTCCCCTGGGATTCGTAAAGGCTGACCAAAAACCAACTCGGCTGATGAAGCGTTGAGGTCCTCCTTAGGAGCTGATCGCAACCCAAGCAGCACCCACGGCAAACGCTCCACCCAGCCAACGTCTGTTAGCGCAGCACGTAACGCCGCCTTAAGAGACCGATGGAAACGTTCAACCAACCCGTTAGCCTGAGGGTGGTAGGCGGTAGTGCGATGCACCTGCACCCCCAAGGAGCGCGCCATCTCGGACCAGAGCCCTGAAATAAACTGGGGACCTCTGTCTGAAGTGATGTCCGAGGGCACACCAAAACGGGCAACCCAAGTGGAGAGGAACGCACCAGCCACGTCGGAGGTAGTTGTGGAAGAAAGAGGAACGACCTCCGGCCACCTGGTTGTGCGGTCGACCACTGTAAGCAGGTGTGTGAAACCCCGTGATGGGGGCAGGAGACCAACTAAGTCCACATGCACGTGGTCAAAACGCTTGGCTGGAATGGGAAATGGTTCCAGTGGTGCCTTAAGCCCGAGATACACTGAAGCAGACTCCGTATACGCGCGTATACGGAGCCGCTGCTACACTCGGCTTTCGTTCTCGAGTAGATTCTCGTGTTTTCGCTCCAAATTCTAACGTCATTTCCTCCGTACCGTCACTTCCGATCGTCACTTCCGCTAGTTTTTCGCTCCAAACGCTCGCGTTCTCCTTGTTGTAATATGAGCAGCTGAGCACGGAGTGCTTTTCCTGCAGCCCACAGCCCACCACAGCCCACCAGGGAATATATAAAACATCGCGCACCCAGGTAGGACCTGAATTCATTCATTTCATTCATCGAGTGAACGGAGGAAGAAGCGGTTACTTGACTTTAGGCAAAAAAACAAAAGAAAAGGCCCGATCAGCGATAAAAAAGAGGAATTTATTTCATTTGTGTAACATACAAAACAGTCCGGCGCCGGGGAAGTTTAGATCAGACACCGCGCATCGCGTATGCGAATCGCGTATGCGTAGTAAAAAAATACTTTTGCGCGTACTTGCCCTGAGGGGCTACGCGGGGCTACGCTGCGTACGGGGCGTACGTACGCTGCGTATTGGCGTATCGTGAGGACGCTCGAGTGTATCTCGCCCTTTAGTGTGCCGGTGCACCTTGGCACGCTGACAAGCCACGCAAGCCGCTGCCCAACTCCTCACCTCTCTGCGTAAACCAGGCCACACAAAACGTGCGCTGACTAGTTTCACAGACGCGCGCACACCTGGGTGCGAGAGAGAGTGAACAGAGTCAAAAATGCGGCGGCGCCAACCTGATGGAACCACTGGGCGTGTCCGGCCTGTGGAAACGTCACACAGGATCAAAGGACCGCCCTCTCCCAATTTGACCTCCTCTAGCTTAAGCCCTGAAACGCCGGCACGAAGGGCAGTTATATCAGCGTCTCCCGGTTGGTCAGCGGCCATGGCAGAAAAATCTACCCCGAGGAGCACAGGACAAACGAGCACCCGTGACAGACAGTCTGCCACTGAGTTGGATTTTCCAGCCACATGGCGGACGTCCGTTGTAAACTCTGAAATGGCCGCCAAGTGCCGTTGCTGACGCGCTGACCAGGGCTCCGAAACTTTAGACATTGCAAACGTGAGTGGTTTGTGGTCCACATAAGCCGTAAACGAACGACCCTCCAGCAAAAAACGAAAATGCCGTGTAGCTAAGAATAGCGCCAACAACTCGCGGTCAAAAACGCTGTACTTGCGCTCGCAGTCCCGCAATTTACGGCTGAAAAATGCCAACGGCTGCCATGCGTCGCCAACGCGTTGCTCTACAACGGCCCCCACAGCTATATCTGAAGCATCAGTTGTCAGCGCAATCGGGGCCTCTGAATCTGGATGGGCTAGGAGTGCCGCGCTAGCTAACGCGGACTTAGCACCATCAAAAGCAGTGATCCGGTCCGGGGTCCAAACCACTGTGTCAGTCGCCTTCCTCGAGCGCAGGGCCTCGTAGAGAGGCTGCAGGAGATGGGCTGCATTGGGAATGAACCTGTTGTAAAAGTTCACCATGCCCAAAAACTCCTGCAACTTTTTAACCACCAGAGGACGTGGGAACTCTGCCACCGCCTGCACCTTGGCAGGCAATGGAACTGCACCCTGCGCGGAAATTCGATGACCTAAAAAATCGATCACCGGTAAACCAAACTGGCACTTAACCGGATTAATGATCAAGCCATGTGCATCCAAGCGCTGAAAAATTTCTTTCAGGTGCAACAGGTGCTCCTCGGTTGACGAGCTGGCCACCAAAATGTCGTCCAGATAGACAAACACAAAATCGAGGCCACGTAACACGGAGTCCATCAGCCTTTGAAAAGTCTGTGCTGCCCCCTTTAGTCCAAACGGCATGCGGAGGAACTCAAAAAGCCCAAAGGGGGTGATTACTGCAGTTTTAGGTACATCGCTGGACTGCACTGGGACTTGATGGTAGCCGCGCACCAGATCCACCTTAGAAAAAATGGAAGCACCCGACAACCGAACAGAAAAGTCCTGAATGTGCGGAATGGGGTAGCGATCAGGCGTCGTCACGTTATTTAAACGGCGAAAATCGCCACATGGGCGCCACGACCCGTCTGCTTTTGGTACCATGTGAAGGGGGGAGGCCCACGGGCTGTTAGAGCGTCTAACAATACCCAACCTCTCCATGGTACCAAACTCCTCTTTAGCGATGGCCAGTTTAACAGCGTCGAGGCGGCGTGCACGTGCGAAAACGGGCGGTCCCGTAGTAGGGATGAAATGCTCGACCCCGTGTTTAGTTTCTGAAGAGGAAAAAGCAGGTGTAGTTAAAGAGGGGAATTCTGCCAACAAACCTTGAAAAACATCTCCTGAAACTAAAACATTAGCATGAGTTAGCGGCCCAGCCCCCCCAGACACACATGGGAAAGTTGCAAAAGTTACAGCGTCAATAAGTCTGCGGTTAGCAACATCTACTAACAGTCCATGAGCACATAAAAAATCTGCACCGATAATAGGAACAGTCACTGAGGCAACAACAAAATCCCACTCAAACTCACGACCATGGAAAGAAACTGTTGCCCGTCTAGTGCCAAAAGTTCCAATGGGAGAGCCGTTAGCAGCAGTTAGCAGTGGGCCACTGCCTCGGCTTGCTAATTCAGGTCCAACAGGGTGGACCAAACTCTTCTGGGAACCAGAGTCAACCAGAAAACGACGTCCTGACAGGGAGTCTGTGACGAAGAGCAGCTCACCTCGCTCGCCAGCGCCCACAGCTGCTACTGAGCGCCGGCTTCCTCGTTTCCCGACACCCATGCATGGTGGGATGCAGCGCTTAGCTTTGTTTGCGAACCTCCGGTGGTAGAAACAAAGGGAGCTCCCCCGCCGAGTTCGCGCGCCAACAGCTGAAACCGCCGCTGGCTCCTCCATCTCCATCTGCTCCGGCTCCACCGATGTACTCTGCACCGCGAACCGTCTGGTAGCCAGCAGGACCCGGTCCGCCTCCTCCGCCAAACCCCGGTAATCACCGGTAGATAAACAAGGGGAATTGGCCAAAGTAGCCCTCACTTGCGACGGAAGCTGGCGCAGGAAAATGTGAGGGAAAAGGAAACCCCCGTCGTCTGAACCAAGTAGCGACAGCATTTTGTCCATCATGTTCACAGCCGTGCCGTCACCCAAACCCGGCAGCGATAGCAGTTTATCAGCCCTCTCAGTTGAAGTCAAAGTGTACCTTCGAAGCAGAAACTCTTTGAGGGCGCCATATTTGTCCACGTGTGGCGGGTCGCGCAGCAGCGGCATGGCTTTGCGGGTTGACTGCATATCCAGAGCTGACACGACCAAGAAGTACCTGGTTTCATCTGCGTTCACGCCTCGGAGGCGAAAGAGTGCCTCGATGTGCTGGAACCACGAAACCGGGTCGCTCTGCCAGAACTCCGGGAGCTTAACACTCGCTGCGGAAACAGAGTCGGCTGGGTTCGGCTGCAACAGCTGGGCAGACGTCGCGGCTGCGGGGTCCGACGAAGAAACAACATCCTCGTCTGATCTTGACATATTTCACGCGGGTCACCACTGTAGCGTGTGAAGAAGGAGAAACAAACTGATCTGCAAGCAGTTGCCTTTAATCCTTCGAGCGTCAAAACCAGAAACAGAATGAATGAATTTACACACGAACACTTCTTCTTCTTCACCTCGTAAAACCTGGGGAGCACCTCGCTGGCTCCTCCTACTGGGTGAGAGAGAGATGAGGCCATATCAAAGTCAAAGTCAAAGTCAACTTTATTGTCAGATCTGCAATATGTACTGTACAGGACATACACAGGACCGAAATTGCGTTTCTCTCAGTCCCTCGGTGCAACAGTAAACATCTAAACATTGAAACACTGAAACATATAATAATAGACATAAGCATAAAATAGTAAAACTAACACTGTCCTGAGTTTTTTTTTTTTTTTGCATAGCGGTGCAAGAGCATGAAAATCCACACCAACTCTAAAACTAAAACATTAAACATTTAATGAACATAATACTGTCCTGAGTTTTTGCATACTAGCACAAAAAAAGAGTATAAAAAGTATAACTAAAATAAACTAAAGGTTTCTAGCATTGACATTTGCAAAGTGGCAAAGCAGCGTATGAGTCAATGTACACAGTATATGTATGAGGTAGTAGTTGATGTTGTTATAGAGGCAAAAAGTGGCATATGCAGTAAGGCACATTGGGCATCCCTAAATAAGACCGTTCAGAGCACACTGTATATGTACCAGCAGTGGTGTAGATATTAGAGTAGTGTAAATAAATGTAAACAGTAGTAATTACATGTAAGCAGTAGTAATAAAAGTAAACAGTATTAATAAATGTAAACAGAGAATGTAAACAGTATTATGATTATAGGCAGTGATGTAATACAGACATTAGTGCAAGTATGAGAATTAGTGCAAACTGTATGAGCACATGACCGAGAGTTTAGTGAAAAACTTTGTGTTGAGTGATAATGTGTGAGAAAGTTTTAGTGTTAAGGCAGTTCAAATGGGAGGGGGGGGCAGAGCAGGCAGAGTGTTTAGCATTCTGACTGCCTGATGAACAGAGCTGTCTCTCAGTCTATATACCTCACCAACACACCACAACCTGACCTTTTGAGCCCAGACTTCACTTGTAAAACGCTACAAGGAGCTAGTGATATGTGTGTGCGCACTAAACATAACTCGTCTACTGTATGTGTAACAACAAACAAACACTGTTTCATGCATATACAAGAATGAAAGTACCAAAGCACAGACTGCCCTGGTTCTTGACTCGAGCCCCACTTTTGTGAAACACAAACTACTAGGTCAGACTAAGAACCGCAGTAGAACACACGAGTTCTGCCTGAGACAGTCAGATCTCGCAATGTCTTCTGTTGGGCAGACCAGCCAGCTCCAGAGTACGCGAGAGGGGTCGAAGGCCACCCTTCCCGCACTCAAACATGACAAGCAGCAGTTAGACATCCCTTCCAGGCTCATGGCGCATGCGTAGGCCGGGAGGGCGTGTCTGCCAAACGAATGGGTCATGACGACGGTGCGTTGTGGGCTCAAGCTGCAGTTCATCAAAGGACCGCCCCCCTTCGTGGGGGTGCTGTGATCGAACATTAACCTAGCACGCACGCACGTGCTGAGGGAGGAAGTGTCAACGATGCTACAGAGAGGAGTAATAAGTATTGTTCCAAAACACAAACCACGCTCCGGTCAGTGCAGCAAGCTCTTCCTGGTGCCCAAAAGAGATCAATCCCTGAGGCCGGTCCTGGATCTCAGGACTCTGAACAAGAAAATAAGAACTTTCAAGTTCAAGATGTTCACACTGCGGCAGGTCCTCCAGTCCGTGAGAGCTGGAGACTACGCATGTACAGTGGATTTGAAAGACGCCTATTTCCATGTGGGCGTGTGGAGGAGGCACATGAAATTCCTCCGGTTTGCCTTTGAGGGCAATGCTTATGAATTCAAAGCCTTACCCTTCGGTTTGAAGACTGCTCCTCGTACGTTTACTAAATGTCTGGACGCAGCCCTGACCCCTCTTAGGAATCAAGGAGTCAGGATTATGAACTACCTGGATGACCTCCTGGTTCTTGCCGGAAGCAGAATACAGGCCCAGTCACACTCCTGCAGGGTGGTCTCTCACCTGGAGTTTCTCGGTTTTGTCATAAACCTACAAAAGTGTGACCTGACCCCATCACGGATTACCGTATTTTTGGGAGTGCAGGTTGACACCATCCGGTACAGATTATGGCTCTCAGAGGAACGTGTTTCCTCGATTCGCCGTTGCCTGGCGAAATTTAAACTGAATCAGCGGGTCCCCCTGAAACCGTGCCAACGCATCTTAGGCCTCTTGGAGGCAGCCATACCCTGTGTGCCACACGCAATGCTGAAGATGCGGGCCCTGCAAATATGGCTAAACCAACAAACACGACCTGCCCCGTTTGGGTGAGCAAGAAAGTTTAGAATTGATTCAGAGTGCCTGAGGGTCCTGGAACCTTGGAGAGACCTGTCTGTAGCCGTTTTCGTACTGCACGGCCCTCAACGGCCCGGCCCGCCCCGTCCCGCCTTCTAACCCGGGTTCGTGTGTTTCGCATTTGCCTTTTCGGGCCGGCGTCAGCTCTTGTTTTGGAACCCGCTTGATGCAGGTTCTTATCGGGCCGAGCTCCCGGGCCTAGTTTGAAGTCATGTACTGCTCACATTTGATTTCGTTGTTTGCAACAGGGGCAGGACTCATTCTAACAACAACCTCAGCGCGAGCTGAATTTCATTAATATTTAACTACAGAAACCCCTAAAAAAATTGTTAGCTGAATTAGTGTTTCTGAGTAAAATTTTTGTTAATAACTGATTACAAATCAGCTTATGTTAGAACATAAATAACACGAAGCGCGCACCCATTTCCACCTTTCAGCGCGAGCTGAATGTCATTAAAATATAACTTATATTCTCTAACTCTTACGCGTAACCAGGGTTTTAAAATATAACTAATAATCTCTAACTCCTACCTGTAACCAGAATGTTACGAGGGGTTATTCCTTTATAGGTAAAGTGGACTCCTGACAAAACCAATGCGCCACCGTGGCTGAGAGGAAGCGCGCTCGGCTTTCCACTCTACATTTTATCTTGACTCGTACGGGTTCGAATCTCACCTGATACAAGTTATTTTACGTTTGTCTTTTATTGGATAAAAAAAGAAGTAGTTTGTTTTAACCAAACAAACTCCTTCTTTTGTTTGCTCTGGGCCAACCAAGGACGAGCCGGGCTGGGGAGGGCCGTGCAGTGCGAAAACGGCTTGTGTTCACGGAAGGAGTCCCGTCAGGTAGGGTGTCATCCCGTGTGGTCATCACGACGGACACCTCGAAAACAGGATGGGGGGCAGTCTGCAGAAATCAGAATGCCCGAGGCCTCTGGAATGACCAGGAAACAAGATTGTACATCAACTTCCTGGAGTTGTTGGCCGTATTCCTGTCAGTAAAATACTTCTTTGGTAAAGGTCTGATTGCGGGGCAGCACGTCCTGGTGAAATCAGATAACAAAACCACGGTGTCCTTCATTAACTGGGAAGGGGGGACGAGATCCCAAGCCCTACTCAGCCTGACACAGAGGATGCTCAAATGGTACGCTCCAAGATTATTGTCGCTCAGGGCGACTCATGTTCCGGGTGAACTGAATTATGGAGCGGATGCCCTCTCAAGAGGGCCTCTTTTGGCATCAGAATGAAGACTGAACCCACGAGTCGTGGATCAGGTCTGGTCACAGTTTGGGAGAGCCTCGGTGGGCTTGTTCCCATGCAGAGCCATCTCACAATGTGACCTCTACTCCTCTATGAGGGAAACAGACGCACCGTTGGGAACAGTTGCTTTGGCCCATGATTGGCCAGCAGGGGTGCTGTATTATGCTTTTCCACCTGTCCCTCTGATTCAGGTGACACTGGAATGTATACGTAAGGGAGCCCTCTCCCTGAAACTGATAGCTCCCAGGTAGCCATAGAAACCGTGGTTCCCGGAACTGATCTCAATGTTGTCAGGGATACCATGGCAGTTGCCTTCTTACAGAGACCGGCTGACTCAGACACGTGGGCAGCTTCTACACCCACGTCCGGAGCTGTGGTAGCTTTCAGCCTGGCTACTGAAGGGAACTGGCTGAGGGCCTAAGGCTTGATCGTCTTTTTTCCAAAAACAAACAACAACAACAACAACAGCATACACAAGGTAGACCCTTGGTGTTTATGTTTACTTGGGAGATGTTCAGTGGAAGGGTTCCCCTCTCCTCTGACAGGTCTCCAACATCAGGATGGGCCCCTTTGACAGTCCTAGTAAGTTGTCTGTTCAAGGAGCAGATAAGGGACTCGTGCCCCTTCTATGTATGAAATATTTAACCTGGGGACCTGGAAGGTCACCCTGTGTTTGAACTGGGTTCTTTACCTACACATTACCATCTGGTTTGCCAGTGGCTTAAGGGGCCTCTTTGCTCTTTTCCTCCTGCTTCCCAAATTTCCAGGGAAGAAGGAGATGGTGGGCAATCACACTAGCGGAGCACGTTTGTGCTGCCTCTAGCTGGTGTTTCATCAATATGTCCAGTGGTAACATCAGGCTGATGTTTCTACGTGTGGCGTTTTTCTTCTCAGGCTGTGCCCTCTACATACCTTTTAGAGAGCGGCTGGGAAATGCCTGTCGTATTAAGACAGATGTTCTCACGGCATGCATTTTACTGAGCATTTCAAGGGCGTGAATGAATTACGTTCCCATAGCAATTATGTTGCATCGAGTGACTGACTGATAAGGGAACTGAAAGTTATGCACCATAACTCATGTTCCCTGAAGGAAGGGAACGATGTGCAACATACCTGGCCCTTTTCAATGCTGAAAGCTCGGTGAAGTGGGGCCCAACAGGCGTTGGCACGTTTTCACAGGGACCCGTTGGTCCAGGGTAAATTTTCCAAGGCAATGGCGAATGGAGGAAACTCTTTCCTTCGAGAACCATGCTCTGTATCGGACAGTGTCAATCTGTACACCCAGAAATACGGTAACCCATGACGGAGTCAGATCGCTTTTCTGTAGGTTTATGACAAAACCGAGAGACTCCAGGTGAGAGATCACCTTAAGGGAGTGTGACAGCGCCTGCTTTCTGCCTCCAGCTAGAATCAGCAGGTCATCCAGATAATTCAAGACCCTGAGTCCTTGGTTCCTAAGAGGGGTCAGGGCTGCATCCAGACATTTGGTAAATGTATGCGGAGCAGTCTTTAAACTGAAGGGTAAGGCTTTGAATTCATAAGCGTTACCTTCGAATGCAAAATGGAGGAACTTTCTGTGTCTCTTCCACACGCCTATATGGAAATAGGCATCTTTCAAATCCACTGTACATGCATAGTCTCCTGGTCTCACAGACTGGAGAACTTGCCGTAGTGTAAGCATCCTGAACTTGAAAGTTTTAATTCTTTTATTGAGAGTCCTGAGGTCCAGAATCTGTCTCAAGGAACGGTCCTTTTTGAGCACCAGGAAGTACTTGCTGTAGTGTCCGGAGCGTAGTTTGCGTCCTGAGACCAAACTAATCACACCCTTTTTCAGCATGGTTGAAACTTCCTCCCTCAGCATGTGTGCGTGTGTAGGGTTGATCTTAGATTACAACACCACTGAGAAATGGAGCGGTCTCTTTGAGAACTGCAACTTTGGTAGGCACGCCTCCCAAGCCTGCGCATGCGTGCTGAGCCTGGATGGCGTGTTGAATTGCTGCTCCTCGTGCTTCATGTCGAAGGGGGTGACCTTTGACCCCTCTCGCCCTTTTTCGAGCAGGCTGCTCGGCCCAACAGAAGATATCGCGAGATTATGCCATCTCCGGCGAATCTCGCGTATCTTGCTATGGTTCATAGTTCGACCGTGAAGTCTGGGTTTTATAAAAATGGGACTCGAGTCAAGAACCAGGGTAGTTTGTGCATTAGTACTTTTGTTTTTGTACATGTCTGAAACAGTGTCTGTTTTGTTTACATATACTGTACAGTAGGCGAGTCATGTTTGGTGCGCGTACACATGTCACCAGCTCCTCGTGGTTTTCTATGAGCAGAGACTGGGATCATAAAATTAGGTTCCTGTACCTCGTGGGCGGGCGAACCTGTAAAATTATCAGTTCGTCCTGGTTCATCAGGTCCGGAACTGGTTTCCGTAGGAAGAGGTCTAAGCAGCACTTGGACGGTACTGCGAAGCCTCACAGTCCCCGGCGGGTCTCTTTCGTGGGAGACCACGCGTGTTTTCCACTGGTGGGGCGAATTTTTTCTTGGCAAACCTTCGCGGAGGGCATCCGCTTGTTTGCGTGCTTGTTCCAGCCTTGTCTGGACACGTTCCAGGGCTCTCCCGAAGAGTCCTGTCGACTCGATCGGGTGCTGAAGGTAGGTGGACCTCTGGTTTTCTGGGAGGTCCGACAGTGTTAGCCAAAGATGGCACTGGGCGACAACTATTTCTGCCATTGCTTTGCCCTGGGAAATAGCTACTGTCCCCATCATGCTGACCACGAGGTCAGAGGCACGGCGGGCCTCCTCTATGGCCTCGGTTGTGGCTTGCCCATCCTCTGTTACCTGGATATCCTATAGTTTTTCCGCCAGGTAAGCCTGTACCATGCTCAACGTATTCATTGCACGAGCCGCGAGGCCTTGGGCCTTGTAGCACTTCTCGAGTTGTTTCTCCAAAGCGTGACAGGCTTTGCTAGGCAGCGTTGGTTTCATCCCCATGGCTGTGGGGGCCAGGTGAGCCTCCAGAGACTCCTCTATTGGGGGTGCGCTGGCAAGACCCAGAGCCTCCATTCCCGCGACATCCGAGTCGGGACAATGGCAGCATGATGGGAGCCCTGGGTTCCGCCCAAGAGTGTTTGAGTTCCATGGGAAAGTCCGGAAAAATTGGCATTTTCTGCGATGTTGTCGGTTGCTTCGCGTAGAAGTAGTTTCCCGCCAGCCTCGTAGCCTGTTGGCGAGGCATGGGGTCCGGCCACGTGACCTGCAGGGTGTCAGTGGCCCTATGGCACAGGTCGAACAGGGCATGTACCGACAAGTCCGGTTCTGGAAGGTTCTGCGCCAGGTTCTGGGAGGAATGAGCAATTTCTCCCTTGTCACCGTATTCGGCGTCTACGTCGGACACTTCTGGCCTCGAGTCTTCGACAGCAAGTGAGGAGTCCAACGTGTTGTCTTCCCCGATCCGGCCACTGCACTCCAGGTCCACGATTTCAGGCTCTGGTTCTGGAGCCGGCAGGTTAGTGCGACGTGCGACCTTCATCGCCGCGGTCTTTGCCATAGACTTGGCCAGCGTGTCCGCGTGGCGTTTCCTCACTGTGGCCGTCATTCGACGACAGTGGGAGCAGGAGTCGGGGGATTCCAGCGCCTTCCTTGCATGCAGGATCCCTAGGCAGACAGGACGGCCTCGTGGGTGTCCGTTGCCGAGAGGGAGTAGCCGCAACCGCCGGGGCATGGGCGCGAGCGAGGACTCGTCGTCCTGGTTTTCTTCTTCCTTGTCCTCCGCTTTCCCTTCTCGGGAGCCATGTCCGGAGACGAGAAGAGTTGGTCCTAGTTTCCTTTTGTTCGACGCCGTCTTCTCCGTCGTCTTGCTATCGCTAGTAGACTGCTAGTGGATTAGCAGAAGGTTGTGATGCAGTTAGCGTCGTCGAGCGAAGCTGCGGGAGAGAAGAAAAACTTTGTGGTAAGTAGAAAAATGCTGGACTAGCTTTCGCCAGCCCAACAGTACGCAGGAAAATTGTCTCTGTTCGCTCCGTGTAGGGAGCAAGCTCACCTCAGTCAAGTGACGCGACAACAGAGAGGTCCGGCGATGTTCAGGTGTTTCAGCGAGGTGAAGGGCAAAAAGAGAAAGATGGACTGGTGTCGGTCGCTTAAATGCACAGAGGGCAGAGCCTCTGGCGTGACGCTGACGCCCCTGCCGTAAAGGCGTGAATGTATTCCTTCAGGTAATCGCACGGGGGCGCAATTCCCATAGCAAGTATGTTGCACCGAGAGACCGAACTGAAAGGGAACATCTCCACAGTCATTAAAACCTGTCATGGGTCCATTCTGGGTGCTCAGGTTTGTTTACGTTCATCCTGGAAGTAAACCGGAGTGGTTTTTTTTTTTAAAGAGAGTTTACCGCTCTGCACGTCAGTACTTCTGTTCAGAATAAACGCCCACTGCATGTAAACGCTCGTCGTGAGAAGGTTGTGCCCATCTAAACAAGACATTAGAATTATTTAATTTGAAAACATTTTAATCTGGTCAAATAATTTTGTGCATGTAAACAAAGCTATTCTGATTACAAATTATTTCGGATCGAGCTGAATCAACAAAGAATAATTGGAATGGGACGTTTACATGACCCACTTTTATTCCGAATGACCGTTTAATCCGATTTACTTGTGTCCATGTAAACATAGCCATTTAATTGCTTGGTTCAAAACATTGCTTGAGACAATACTGCCATTTACATTTCAATAGCTGTTGAAAAGGAGTGACTATATTCGTTTGTTATTATTACCTCATTTGGGAAATTAAAACCAAGCAATTCCTTCCATTTAAATACATTAATTGTAATTTTGTTCCTTAAGCAAGAGCTGATATTGGCTCTCCACCCTGAGCAAACACAAATTTAGACATCCAGCAAACTAAGAACAAACATGATGGGGTTTAACAAAACATTTTTATTTTTATTTTGCATCTTTTACATTTTAGGACAGTGCATCTTTCCACCGCAAAACCTTTACATAATGATTTTATTATAAATATTATAATTTTTTCCCCTTTGACATTAAGATAGCTACCAAAAGAAATACATTAAAATAAATCTGCACCACAAGTTTAATCTTCATCACACTCCAAAGATGGCACAAGCTGTGAATGATGATCACTTTTTTTTCTTCCTTTATGTGAGAGGATGAACGACAACTAGACCGTGGGTTGGTGGGGCTTCTTGTGACGGCTATGAGGGTGTTGGGAGCAGATGCAAATTAGCAGAGTGCACCGGTGTGAAACAAAATCAGAGCAAAGGGAAAATAAATGAGTAGGAGAGGAAGTGAGAGAGGATGCTGGAGTGTGTGGGGTTCACAGCCTGGGCTACTTTCACACCTGCAGCTACTGAGCATGTTATTCACTCGAATACATATGCATACGTGCACATGTACAATACACACTGTCACACACACCCTCCGGATGACAACCAAATGACACGGCAACAACACGCCACTTCTGCATTCACTCAGTCACAGGCTTGCCGATAACCTGCAGATGAATGTTCTGTTGTCCACGGGTCAACAAGTTAACAACAAAATCCATCCAGTCACTGCACTTTTTCACTAGTTCTTAGAGAAACTAGAATTGTTTTGTAGCATTTTTTCATTAACCCTGAAATCAAAACTTTTTATTATAAAAGTAAAAATAATTTAATAAAAGATATATTTCTTATCCATCTGTCTGATCTATCTCACACTATTTTAAAATTATAATTCTATGTTTTTGTGTTCCGTCATGCAGAAATGTTGTGCATAATTGCAGGAGGGGAGAGAAAAAGACCTGCCACCTGCTTTTCTATTAACAAAAAATTCTGAGAAAAAAAATCTGTTCATGTGTTGAATTGCTTAAAGCAAAACACAAATGTATCTTTTTAATCATGAACTGAAATCTGATTGAAATTGTAAGTAGTGTACCTTTTTTTGAATTAAAGCAATTATTATCCTTTTGTGTGTGACATCAAACGCAACTGTCACTCTTTGTTTGAGAAAATGATTGATGCACTTGAGTTAGTCACAGTGACTTGCATCAGTCTTTAAATTTTAATTTCATTTGAATACATCCATAATCATTATCAGAAGTTTGAAAGGAAGCTATTACAACCATTTGCAAGGACTTCAAAATGTTTCACAACAGGCCTGAAACATCAAATAGAAGCACAGCTGAATAGTTTTTAAATGCACGCGTTAAGGCAATTGAATAATGTTGTGGTGTAGTGATCAGAAAGCAGCTTGTGTTCATCGACGAGTTAAATTATTAGGTGTGCTACTTAGAAAACACACTCCTTTTTAGTTTCTTAGGGTTTCTGTGAGTAGTTATGCTACATATAAAACATATTGCCTCAGTGAAAATAGTTTATCCAAGTACATAATCAATTAAGCCTGTTTGAAGGTTACTGGCACCACAAAAAGTAAAAATAAACATGTTTGCTTTCTCGTAAAAAAATCAAATTCAAATTCATTAAAAAAAAAAATTAAGAGCATACATTAATTAGGCAAATTAAAAGACTATTTGGTTTAAAAGGTAAATACACATTCAGATATTTCTTTAAACTCTCACTGCAGTCATGTGACTTCACAGAAGCAAAAGTTTTCAATCAATCAATCAATCAACCTTTTATTTATACAGGCTAACCTCATTGAGCCACGGGGACTCATTTACAAGAGGGACCTGTCTCACTCACACACAGATACCACAGAGAAAGCTCAAAAATTGTTTTAAAATAGGACAATGCTGTAGATCTCACCCCTAACACCAGGGATGGCATGGCACAAAACAGATTGATGCTGTTTTTGTAATTATTGGATATAGATGTAAATAAAACAATAATAAATAAAGAATGACAACATGTTTTCAAAGCTGTACAAATTAAAATAGCAAATGGGCTTAAAAAATAACTATAAAAACAAAAACAAGATGAAAGCTTTGTTTATTTTATGTAAAAATCACAATAAACATCTATTTTAAGCATAGACCTTGTTGAAAAGAACTTAAAATTATTCCCTCAAAGCACAAAAGATCTTTGTTTAAAACCTTTAACCTTGAGTTTATGATTACATGCAAGGGTTTTTTCTGCAGTTTTTAATCATCTTTGCTTTAGAACCAGAGAGCAGAGAGAGGCATGGAACTCTTAAGGCCCCGGCAGAGCTCTGCGTAAGGCAGTACGCTTCTGTACGCCGTACGTACGCAGAGGCACAAGCGTAGCCCCGCAGGGCACGAACGTGCAAAGCTCAAATTTTACGACCGCGTACGCGAGGCGCGTTGTTTCACAATAAACTGCCCGGCGCCAGACTGTTTTGTATGTTACACAAATGAATTCAATTCCCCTTCTTCATCGCTGATCTGGACTTTTCTTTTGGTTTTTTATGCCAAAAGTCAAGTTATCGCTTCCTCCTCCGTTCACTCCATGACTGAAATGATGAGAAATGAATGAATTTGTCACGAGCGAATTAAACTCGGGTCCTACGTGGCTGCGCAAGGTTACAGATTTCCTGGTGGGCTGCAGGACCAGCGCTCACTGTTTCTATTTTTATATTTTAGAACTTTTTATTAAAGGACAACACCCACCGTGACAGTAACAATTCACCATATTGGACAATTACTGTAGTAGAATATGATGTCTATTTTCATTTTTGCATTTGGGCCAGGCGAGTTTAAAAAAACAAAACAAAAAACAACATAGTCCCGGAAAACTCCGGAAACCTGTCCAAAGGTTGCCGAAGTCTGGAGTGACGTCAATACAGGCTCCTCTCAGAAGGCAGGAGTGAGTTTGCGATGGAGGTTTATGAGAGTGAGGGCCTCGGATCCGCGCTCAGAATATGATAGACATCAGTGTGCGACCACAGGATTAATCAACAGGCAGATTTATTAACAAGGAATATTACAAATGTTTCGCTTTTTTTCCCCTCTCTCTCTCTGAGCATCGGAGATGGAGCTGTTGTTTGCGCGCGCTGATCACTGCAGCCAGCTGTACAATATTACTAAGGAATTGTTAAAAATGACACGACCGGACTACTTGTAAAAGTTACTTTCGCTTTTTTTTCCCTCTCTCTGAGCATCGGAGGTGGTGCTGTTTCTGCGCGCGCTGATCACTGCAGCCAGCTGTTCAATTATTACTAAGGAAATATTAAAAATGACACGACAACTTGTACACGTCTGACGTCTGTCCCACGTCGCGGTCCAGTTCAGCTCAGCTCCACGCCACGTTTGGAGCAGCGCTCCGGCTTCATTTCTGAACAAGTTTATTTGAGCGGGCCCTACCTGCATTCACCTGTTGTCTTATGAATGACCCGAGGAGGATTAAATGGCAGGACCAGTAGCACTGGTCTGTGCAGGAATAGCGCAGGTTTGACTTATGAAAGGGGTAAAAAGCTGAGCCGACTTAATGAGGAAATTAATGAATTTGTCGCGAGCGAGCGAATTAAATAGTGTCCTACGTGGATGCGTGACCTCTAAATATTTCCTGGTGCAGTTGTGGGTACAGCTGGACCAACGCTCTGTTTTTATTTATTTTTTAGAACTTTTTAACACTGCTGCAATAATGAAGCTACATTGATGCATGCTTGTTATAACTCTGCATGCATTCAAGGCGGAAACTTCAGTGACGTCAATGCCCATATATGGAGAGGGGCAGATCTTCCTGGAGCTGCTGCTAAAATCTGCTGAAAAAACATGAAATAACACATTTAGCGTTATTTCTCTACAATATAAATAAACGCTACTGTTTTATTATTTAATTAACTACTAAATATTAATGGCGATGCAATTTGAAAACATGGTGGGTCATGTCCTATATAAAGTCCTATATGTATATAAAGTATATATAAAGTTTAGAACACCGCAGCACTGAAGCGACTTTTTTTTCCAACCTGACCTGTCAATCAATTCAGTAGGCGTGTCAGCAAATGACCAATCAGCGACCTCAGTTTGTCCCGTAGGTAAACGCTCTGTGCGCAACTGCTCAAATTACGACAAGAATTTGGAGCGAAAACGCAAGCATTTAACGCAAGAACGAACGCAGAGCTGTGCTGGTGAACGCGTGCGCACAGAACATGCGCATAGAGCGGCGTAGAGAGGCGTAGAGCGGCGTAGAGCGGCGTAGAGCGGCGTACAGGCCGTATGCAGAGCTCTGCCTGGGCCTTTAGATAAAACGAAGAAATCTTCTTCTTCTTGTGAAGTTTATTGGCGGTTGGCAGACTAATGTAATGTGCATTACCGCCACCTACTGAGCTGGAGTGTGGACAGGAGATAAACAGAAGAAAAAACTAATCCCGTTCAATAAATTTAATAGTACAACTAAATCTACTCTATTAGGTTTGTAACATACAATAAAATACAGTAAGAATATGTTCTTCAACAGTGAAACAGTAACGTTAAAATGAGTCACGACCACTAAGTACCACCTTCTGACTGAGATGGAGTCACTCCTTTACCCATCATACCCTCCACAGCTTCCCAGCCAAGATCTGTAACGTCTAGATATTTTTCAGCTGCCTTCACTATAATTTGATCTTTTCAGTCCTTCTAACTGTCTGAGCTGAACAATTAATCACTTCCACCATGAATAATACAAAATTATTTTTGTTCACTATCATTGAATCATGTGGTATTTTAGTGCATCCATCACAAGTCTGTGGTTCTATGATTGGTGTCACAGTCGGTTCAGGTCTCACTGGTAGAGTCAGGATTCTTTTAGTAGCTTCAGAATAAGTAATCCCTTGAACTAGTTTCACTTTTCAGACTTCCTCTGCTCTTTTACTAACTGCACATCCACGGTAAGCAGCTGTGTGTTCACCCCCACAGTTACAACATTTAACTTTTGCGTCACCTCCACATTTCCCATACTCATGTTCACCCGCACATCTACCACATCGCTGTTTCCCTCTGCATATTGCTGCAATATGACCAAATTTTTGACACTTAAAACATCTTAAAGGAGGAGGAATGTACTGCTTAACATCATAACACATGTACCCTATGAAGACTTTACTGGGCAAGGTGTCTATGTCAAACGTAATCAAGACTGACAGGCTGTCACATCTTTCTCCATTCCTTGTGGTTTTCAACCATCTACAGTATTTTCTGGTGTATAGGTCGCATTGTCCAATTATCAGCAATAGATTGGAAAATACCTAGATAGGTCACACCTACGTTTAGCTCTGCTGCAAATGTCTGCCACAGGAGAGCACAGCAAGGCTTTTAAGAAGATTAACACTCAAAAACAATTATTTGTTTGATAAAAATTATAGTAATATATGTCTGAGCTGAACTTTTCCTTAATAAATGAACGTAATTGTGAAATGAGCTGGATTTAAAAATTTGTTTCACCGAAAGTGATAACAAGCCATTTATAGGTCACACCTGAGTATAGGTCGCAGGCCTTGAAAAAACCATAAAAAGGTGCGACCTATACACCGGAAAATACGGTAATTCTTTCACTTTTGCTCCTGGTATATTCTCTTGAATTTCTACTACCGAGACTTGTAAAGGGACACCACTTATGACTCCTTTGCACACGTTCTTATTATCCACCGGACTGCACTCATCTTTCTTTCCATCTATCTTGTTGATCGCAATGGCTTTATTTGGTTGAACGCTGTCTCTGCAGTGAACAAACAATGGCCCTCATGCACGAACATGTTCGTATTTTTATCCTAAATTTCTCCTACTTTTGTTCGTACGAAGCGTTCGTACGAACATGCCACGTCAGATTCAACAAACTCTTCTATCCTCAGGAAAAGTGTGTAAATGGCTGCGCAAATATGATGAATCCCACCTGTTCTATTCACCTGCGCGTGCACGCGGAGAGGTTATTTACATAATTCCCACCCCTCAAAACACCATATAAGGCTACGTTTCCTGCCTCAGAGGCAAAACGTGTTCGTTCATAAAATGACAGCGAAAAGTAAAAAGAAGAACTCTACCGGTGCGGAGATTGAAGTTCTGCTCTCTGAGGTCAAGAAAAGAAAATCTGTCCTTATTAGCAGCGTCACTCATGGGAGTAAATGACCAGCTAAAGCCAAAGAATGTTTGTTTATAAGAAATGTGGACGTTAAAACATACACGTGTCCTGGTGGCCCACTGGGTAAAGCATTGCACCGCTTATCGAGACCTCGTGGGTTCGATTACTATGAGGTATGACTATTTTTTTTCCTTCTTTCTTTAGATTATTTATTCATTCCAGATTAAAAAGACTTTATGCTTCATTTCTTGTTGTATTGTAAATAGTTTTCTTGTGTTTTTTAAATCTGGAATTAATTAAAAGGAGAAAAAAATGTTGTCCCATGTGGGACTCGAACCCATAAGGTTCAGAAATGCAACGCAACGCTCTACTGATTGAGCTATCTGACAGCTATGACTGCAACAGGAGGAGGTCAACCTAAAGTCTGCGTTACCGAAGTCTGCGTTACCGAGACAAATTAAACTTAAATTAATTCATAATTTAAGTTGGTTTCAGTTTGAGATCTTCATATTAATATTGTAGTGTTAGAAAACGGCATTGATAACAAATTGATTTTAATTTAAATACTTTAATCCGTTAGTCATTATTACATTTAAAATTATAATTCGACTTCAAACAGAACCTATTGTCAAAAACAATTGTGGTGCGTGACTTTTTTAAACTCTAAATATTTTCTAAATAACGAAATATGAAGTTATTAGTGGAGAAATTCCGTCTGGATGACAGCAGACTGACGCTCCTAAAATATACGACAGGTCCGGACCACTCGTAAATTTTGTTCGTATCTGAAAAAAATCGTAGGATACGAAAACATTGTTGAATGCCACAAATGATCCTAAATCACTCGTACGCACAGTTTAAGAACAAATCTGTGCGTACGAACGGTTCGTGCATGAGGGCCAATGTTCCACTTCGCAAAACTTTGGCACTACGGACATCACCTATTAGTTTGTACATTGCTGTGGACAGCCGTATTGGATTCCATTCAGCAAAAGACTCTCCCTCTCGAACTAGTTTGAAAATAACTTTATGGTCATCCTTTTGTTTCTACACTACAACTCGACTGTCAGTGTCTGAATTTGACTCACCTGCAGCTGACTTCTGCTTCCTCCTCTTCTTTCTGCTAGCTTTTTTTTTGTTTTCAAAGTCTAAGTCAACTTTATTGTCAGAACTGCAATATGTACAGGACATACACAGGATTGAAATTGCGTTTCTCTCAGTCCCTTGGTGCAACAGTAACCATTTAAACACTAAAACACTGAAACATTTAATAATTATAAGCATAAAATAGCAAAAGTGTAACACTGTCCTGAGTTTTTGCATAGTAGTATACAGTAAAAGTATGAAAATTTACACCAACACTAAAACACTAAACATTTAATGAACATAAGCATAAAATGAAATAATAAAAGTGTAATACTGTCCTGAGTTTTTGCATAGTAGTATAAAAAGTATAAAAAGTGTATCTATAAAATAAACTGAAGGTTCTAGCATTGACATTTGCAAAGAGTGGCACAGCAGCATATGAGTTAATGTACACAGTATATGTATGAGGTAGTTGATGTTGGTATAGAGGCAAAGTGGCATATGCAGTAAGGCACATTGGGCATCCTTAAATAAGGCTAGTCAGAGAATACTGTATATGTATCAGCAGTAGTGTAGATATAAAAGTAGTGTAAATGTAAACAGTAGTAATAAATGTAAACAGTAGTAATAAATGTAAACAGTATTAATAAATGTAAACAGTGAATGTAAACAGTAGTATGACTATAGGCAGTAATGTAATACAAACATTAGTGCAAATATGAGAAGTAGTGCAAACTGAATGAGCACATGACCGAGAGTTTAGTGAATAACCCGTTTGATGACACAGAGTCCAGTGTTAAAATCTTTGTGTTGAGTGGTAATGTGTGAGAAAGTTTTTTGTGTTAAGGCAGTTCAAATGGGAGGGGAGGCAGAGCAGGCAGAGTGTTTAGCATCCTGACTGCCTGATGAACAGAGCTGTCTCTCAGTCTGCTGGTTCGAGCCTGGAGACTCCTCAGTCTCCTCCCTGATGGCAGCAGTCTGAAGCAGCTGTGTAGTGGGTGTGTGGGATCACCTGCCATGCAGAGGGCTTTCCGAGTGAGGCGGTTGCTGTGTAAGTCCTGCAGTGAGGGCAAGGAGGTGCCGACGATCTTCTCAGCTGCTCTCACAATGCGCTGGAGGCTCTTGCGGCAGGATGCAGTACATGCACCAAACCACACAGTGATGCAGCTGGTCAGGACACTTTCTATGGCACCTCTGTAGAAGGTGCACATGATGGGGGTTGAAGCTCCAGCCCTTTTCAGCTTGCGGAGAAAGTAGAGACGCTGGTGAGCCTTCTTGGCCAGTGATGCAGTGTTCCTGCTCCAGGACAGGTCCTTTGAGACGTGCACTCCCAGGAACTTGGTGCTGTCCACTCTCTCCACTGTGGTGCTGTTGATGGTCAGAGGGGCATGTTGTGCATCCCTCTTCCTGAAGTCCACAACAATCTCCTTTGTCTTCTCCACGTTGAGAGTGAGATTGTTGTGTCCGCACCACAAGGCCAAGCGGCTCACCTCGTTCCTGTAGTCCGTCTCATCGTTGTTGCTGATGAGACCTACCACTGTTGTGTCGTCCGCAAACTTGATGAAGTGGTTGGAGCTGTACGATGGTGTGCAGTCGTGTGTTAGCAGGGTGAATAGAAGGGGGCTCAGCACACATCCTTGTGGGGCCCCTGTGTTCAATGTGATGGTGCTAGATCAGAGTCAGAGTCAGAGTCAGAGAGAATTTATTGTCATTTGCACCGCATGTAGTACATGTGTTGAAAACGAGATTATGTACACAGGGTCCCAGTTACATCCAACAACAAATGCAAGAGAAAAACAATAATAACATCTAGGATTAACTAAGAGAGACATCAGCTAGTAATACACTAAGCCCTAATGTAGTAGAAAAACATCATTATAAACAGCAGCACGAACATGAGTCATTATGAGCAGATGGTCACAGATGAACAAGAACCAGCAACAAGAAACAGATCAGTATCAACATGATGTGACATTTTGCAGTGTTTATTCTTATTATTTATTTATTCATGAGTCTGACAGCCTCAGGGTAGAAGCTGTTCCTCAGTCTAGTGGTTCTACATTTGATGCTCCTCAACCTCCGTCCCGAGGGGAGTGGTGCAAAGAGTGAGTGTGCTGGGTGAGTGAGGTCTTTCATGATGCAGGTGGCTCTTTTTCTGCATCTGGAGGTGTAAATGTCTGTGATGGTGGGGAGACTGACTCCCACAGACTTCTGTGCAGCCTTCACCACTCTCTGTAGAGCTTTCCTCTCTGCAACTGTGCAGCCTCCATGCCACACGTTGATGCTGGAGCACAGGACGCTCTCCACTGCACACCTGTAGAACGAGGTGAGGACTGAGCTTCTCAGACCAGCTCGTCTCAGCCGTCTGAGGAAGTAGAGTCTTTGATGTCCTTTCTTGATCAGGCTGGTGGTGTTGTTGCTCCAGCTGAGGTTATCATTCAAGTGTACACCCAGGTACTTGTAGCTGGAGACCACCTCCACCGCAGATCCACCTATATACAGTGGGGTGTGGGTGTGTTTGTTCCTTCTGAAGTCCACAATCATCTCCTTCGTCTTCTTCACATTCATGTGAAGGTTGTTCTCTTTGCACCAGCTCTCCAGATGTTCCACCTCCTGTCTGTAGCTGGATTCATCATTATCTGTGATGCATCCCACCACAGCTGTATCATCTGCAAACTTAACAATATGACAGCCTGGATGTGTGGCTGTACAATCATATGTGAGCAGAGTGAACAGAAGAGGGCTCAGCACACATCCTTGAGGAGAGCCAGTGCTGAGGGTGATGGTGGAGGAGGAGAAGTTGTGGATCTTCACGGACTGTGGTCTGTTTGTTAAGAAGTCTAGTACCCAGTTACAGATGGAGGGGCTTAGTCCAAGTGTGGATAGTTTGTCTATCAGAGTTTGGGGGATCATGGTGTTGAAAGCAGATGTGAAGTCCACAAAGAGCAGACGCACGTATGAGTCCTTCTGATCCAGGTGGGTGAGAGCAGTGTGGACCACAGAGGAGATGGCGTCCTCTGTTGATCGGTTCTCGCGGTATGCATATTGATGAGGGTCCTCGCTGATGTTGACGGTTGTCTTGATGTGGGACATGACCAGTTTCTCAAAACATTTAGCGACTATCGGGGTGAGAGCCACCGGTCTATAGTCATTCAGACCAGTCACTGTGGAGCTTTTTGGGACTGGGATGATGGTGGCAGTCTTCAGGCAGGTGGGAACTGACTCCAGTGAAAGTGAGGTGGTGAAGACGTCAGCCAGCACCTCACAGAGCTGGTCCGCACATTCCTTCAGAACTTTCCCTGGGATGTTGTCTGGACCCGTAGCTTTATGAGGGTTGATCCTTCTGAGACTACCTCTCACTTCTGCTGCGGTCACTTTAGCCGTTTACGCATTGGCCAGCCCTCAATGGCCCGGGGCTCCCCTGGGTGGCTCTGGGCCACCCGCGTTCATTACGCATTTGCCGCAGAGCCGCCTTGAAGTGGGTGGGCAGTTCTCTGGAAGTGGGTGGGGTGCTCTCTTCACGTGGGTGGAGTGTTCGTGTTTTAAGAGAGGAGACTCGGCAAAAAAAAAATTGTTAGCTGGATATATATATATTAGTGTTTCTGCGTTTAATTTTTGTTAATAACTGATCACAAATCAGCTTATGTTACAACGTAAATAACACGAAGCGCACACCCATTTCCGCCTTTCAGCGCGACCTGAATGTCATTAAACAATAACTAATATTGTCTAACTGTTGCGCGCAGCCAGGGTTTTAAAATATAACGAATAATCTCTAACTTTTACGTGCAGCTAAAATGTTAAGAGGAGTGATTCCTATATGGGGAAGTTGGACACCTGAAAATCCAGTCTGCCTGAATAGCTCAAAGAGTTAATGCACTGCTGTTTTGACCAGGAGAAGTGGGTTCGCTTCCCGCCTGGGACAAAGTCATTTTACTTTTTTTTTTCTTTATTCACATTTTCTTTTAAATAAAAAGGAGTTTGTTTGGTTAACAAACTCCTTTTTATTTACTCCAATAAAAAAATAAAAAAATAAAAAACTTTGTCCCAGGCGGGAAGCGAACCCACTTCTCCCGATCAAAACAACAATGCATTAACTCATTGAGCTATTCGGGCGGACTGAAATTACAGGTGTCCAACTTCCCCATATAGGAATCACTCCTCTTGACATTTTAGCTGCACGTAAAAGTTAGAGATTATTCGTTATATTTTAAAACCCTGGCTGCGCGCAACAGTTAGACAATATTAGTTATTGTTTAATGACATTCAGGTCGCGCTGAAAGGCGGAAATGGGTGTGCGCTTCGTGTTATTTACGTTGTAACATAAGCTGATTTGTGATCAGTTATTAACAAAAATTTAACTCAGAAAAACTAATTCAGCTAACAATTGTTTTAGGGGTTTCTCGTTTCTGTAGTTAAATTTGAATGAAATTCAACCCTCGCGCTGAGGTTGTTTGAATGAGTCCCGCCCCTGCTGCAAACAACGAATCAAATGAGAGCAGTACATGACGTGAAACTGGCTCTGTCGGGCTCGGCCCGATAGAACCACGGTGAAGATGGTTCCAGAACAAGGGTGGATCCCGGGCGGAAAAGGTAAATGCGAAGACGCCGAACCCGGGTTAGAAGCTGGGAGAGCCGGGGAGGGCCGGCCAATGCGTAAACGGCTTTTGAGGTGCTCCTCGTCTGGTGATGAGGTGAGTCTGGTGCTAGCTGGTCTGTTTGGATCTTCAAAACGTGCATAAAACTTATTGAGGGCATCAGGCAGGGATGGGTCCCTGGGGCATTGTTTGCTTTTGCCCTTGTAGTCTGTTAAGCATTTGATGCCCTGCCACATGCTCCGTGGATCATGTGAGATGAACTGACCCTCGATCCTCTGTGCATACGCGGCTTTGGCCTTCTTTATGCCATCATCCAGTTCTCTCCTGCACTTTCTCAACTCCTCAGTATCTCTAGACTTGAATGCAGTGTCCCTGGCTGCCAGCAGGGTGCGGACATCCTTATTTAGCCAGGGTTTTTGATTGGGGTAAAATTTAACATACTTTCTTATGGATACATTTTCAGCACATGTACTGATGTAACCCAGGACTGAGGAAGCATAAAGTTCCAGGTCAACTGAACTTCCATTCGTAGCTGCCTCTTTGAAGACAGACCAGTTTGTGTTTTCAAAGCAGTCTCTTAGCATGGGGGTACTATCTTGGCGCCACAATGTGATCTCTCTTTGTTCCGGCTTGGAACGTCTGAGTGGGGGTAGCTGTCTAGGGACCAATAACAGGGAGCGATGGTCGGAAGCCCCGAGCGGTGGGCGTGGCTTCGCCGTGTACGCCCCCTTCACATTCGTGAAGACTTGGTCTAGCGTCTTATTTCCTCGTGTTGCTGTGAAAACGTGCTGATTGAAGGTTGGAAGGATGACACGTAAATCCACATGATTGAAGTCCCCGGAGACAATGAAAAACCCCTCAGGATATTTACACTGCAGCGAGGTGAGTAAGTCATGAATTTCTCCCTGGGCGTCGTTGGCATTAGCATCGGGTGCTATGTAAACAGCGCTTATTATTATCGCTGAATAGTCGCGGGGGAGGTAATGTGGACGACATCTTATTGTTAAAAGCTCCACAGCAGCTGAGCAGATCCTGCTGATAACGGCACAGTTCGTGCACCAGTCTTTGTTAACGTAAATGCAGACGCCACCGCCTCGTGCTTTCCCCGTAGTCTCGATGCACCGGTCCGTTCTGAAAAATAGCCTATTATCCAACTCATAAACAGAGTCAGGAGTGTCCTCATTGATCCACGTTTCCGTGAGGCAAAGCACCGAGCATCTCCTCATCTCCTCCGACGTTGTTACTCTCAGACGAAGCAAATCCATCTTGTTGTCCAGCGAGCGCACGTTGGACAGAAAAAGAGCCGGCATCGGGGGTCTCCCGGTTTTAGCGTCTGCCCGCAGTCTCGTCATAATTCCTGCTCGACAGCCACGCTTTTTCCCTCGAGAGCACCGTTTCCTCTTCTTTCCTCCGGAGCGCATCTGCTTCCAGAAAGATGATCTTAGCAGATCCAATCTTCCGAGCTCTGATTTGAGTTCGTTGCTGATTTCAGCTGTGCCTTGTGGTAAATCCGCTCCAATTCTTAACAGCTCAGTTCGGCTATAATTCACCCGCANCGTAAATGCAGACGCCACCGCCTCGTGCTTTCCCCGTAGTCTCGATGCACCGGTCCGTTCTGAAAAATAGCCTATTATCCAACTCATAAACAGAGTCAGGAGTGTCCTCATTGATCCACGTTTCCGTGAGGCAAAGCACCGAGCATCTCCTCATCTCCTCCGACGTTGTTACTCTCAGACGAAGCAAATCCATCTTGTTGTCCAGCGAGCGCACGTTGGACAGAAAAAGAGCCGGCATCGGGGGTCTCCCGGTTTTAGCGTCTGCCCGCAGTCTCGTCATAATTCCTGCTCGACAGCCACGCTTTTTCCCTCGAGAGCACCGTTTCCTCTTCTTTCCTCCGGAGCGCATCTGCTTCCAGAAAGATGATCTTAGCAGATCCAATCTTCCGAGCTCTGATTTGAGTTCGTTGCTGATTTCAGCTGTGCCTTGTGGTAAATCCGCTCCAATTCTTAACAGCTCAGTTCGGCTATAATTCACCCGCAAAAAACGCGCAGAGTCAGGCACAAAAACACTATTAAAACTACTAAAAACTGGGGATGTTCTGGGAGCCCATGAAGCTGCGGCTGGTCTGAGCGCGGCCATCTTGCCAATAGATGTGTTACTCCCGACCCGTACTGCCTGTGGTCTCCCGGTCAGGAAGTCTAGCAGCCAGTTACACATTGAGGTGTTCAGCCCCAGACTGTCCAGTTTAAGGATGAGCTGTTGGGGGATGATGGTGTTGAATGCCGAGCTGAAGTCGATGAACAGCATTCTAACATAAGAGTCCTTCGTGTCCAGATGTGTGAGAGCTGTGTGGAGGGCAGAGGAGATGGCATCGTCGGTTGAGCGATTAGGTCGGTATGCAAATTGGAAGGGATCCAGGGAGGCAGGGAGGACAGATGTGATGCTTTTCATGACTAGCCGTTCAAAGCACTTCATCAGGATGGGGGTGAGTGCTACTGGGCGATAGTCATTGAGGCATGCGGGCGTTGCCTTCTTTGGGACAGGGATGATGGTGGTGGCTTTGAAACAGGTGGGGACGATGGCCTGGCTCAGTGAGATGTAATTATGTAAATGACCTCTCCGCGAGCACGCGCAGGTTGATAGAACAGGTGCGATTCATTAAATTTACGCAGCCATTTACACACTTTTCTTGAGGATAGAAGAGTTTGTTGAATCTGACGTGGCATGTTCGTATGAACGCTTCGTACGAACAAAAGTAGGAGAAATTTAGGATAAAAATACAAACATTTTCGTGAATGAGGGCCAATGTTTCTACTTCTGGAATTCTGCACCACAGTCTCTTTTGTCTTTCTTTTTGTCTTGTGATGGACTGGCACCTGTCTCAGGGTGAACCTTGCATCAAACTGTACACGAGGATTCACTAAAACACAGGATTTATTAAGAACTTGACTGTATCTGTAGTTTTGAGTTGTTTTGCTGTAATCCTCCCCAAGCAGGAAAAAATAAAGACTGAACAGACTGTTAACAAACAGTGATGGAGTGAAGGATGCTGGGAAACCTTTACTTCTGAGATTTAAAAAATGCATAGATATTTTTAAATGAATTAACATGAGGTCCAAGGGAAGAAACAGCCATCCATTATCTTTAACCCGCTTATTCCATTTTGGGTCACGGGAGTCGCCGGTGCCCATGTCCAGCAATCACTGTGTGAGGGGCGGGGGACACCCTGGACAGGTCACAAGTCCATCACAGGGCCACATGGAGACAAACAATAACCATTGGGCAGCACGGTGGCACAACTGGTAGAGCTGCTGCCTCTCAGCGAGAAGGTTGCCGGTTCAAATCCCGGTCCGGGGCCTTTCTGGGTGGAGTTTGCATGTTCTCCCCGTGCATGCGTGGGTTTCCTCCGGGTACTCCGGTTTCCTCCCACAGACCAAAAAACATGCTTGTTAGGCTGATTGGTGACTCTAAATTGACCCTAGGTGTGAGTGTGAGAGTGGATGGTTGTTTGGTGTGAGTGAGACAGGTCCCTCTTGTAAATGAGTCCCCGTGACTCAACGAGGCTAGCCTGTATAAATAAAGGTTGAATGAATGAATGAATGAATGAATTCAATCTGTCACTCACATCTAGAGACAATTCAGAGTCACCAATCAGTCTAACATGCATGTTTTTGGTCTGTGGGAGGAAACCGGAGTACCTGGAGAAAACCCACGCATGCACGGAGAGAACATGCAAACTCCACGCAGAAAAGTACCCGGACTGGGATTTGAACCAGGGACCTGCTCGCTGAGAGGCAGCAGCTCTACCAGTTGTGCCACCATGTTCCCCCATGGAAGAAACATTTAATTTATAATCCTCAAATGCTGAAGCAACACTTCCAACTGATGTCCCAGTTTGATTTTAGAAACAAAGAAACACTTTCCCCTTGTAACCTGTTGTTCACCACATGCATCTTTAAAAAATATATAATTAAATCGCCAAATGTCCCATTGATAAACTCTCGTCATGTACCTTTGTAGGACTTCCAGCAGCAGCTGCAGAGGCAAAGTTTCAACTAATTTCAGAAGTAAACTGCAGAGTTCATTAAAACATAAGAAATATCTAACCATATTCATTTTATATTTATGTAGCATAGTAATTTTAGCTGTTGAGCCCAGTGAAAAATCATATAGTTTCAGAGTTGTTCTGTAACACCACATTGATATTCAGGCAGGAATAGAGTTCCATATATCTTCTCCAAATGTTTCCTGCAGAGAGTCACTCCTTTCTCTGTAATTTCCATTGAAATTTTGTGTGCAAATGCAGTAATAGACACATTTATAACATCAAAAGGATTCAATTTTCTTTTCAATCACGCAACAGTATGAATAGCTTTTTCCATTGAATCTAACAACGAGAGGCCATTACCACATGCTAAAGGATGGGCTGCCGCCACTTGCTTTTATGAAAGTGTGTCAAACAATTTTTCATGTCTCACATTTGTTCTTACCAAACGGGGTCTGTCAAGCAGGTTTATTTCTAATTTGTCATGCAGAGGTCATTTTTATTTTAAATTGGTGTGTGCAATCATCAGTGATGTATATACAGACCATGTGCAACATGTTAATGTATACATTTATTTTTGTCTCTTCGACACCTTTTTATGTTAAAGAATTCTACAAACACCCAGACGATGACGAGGATCTGCTAATTGCAGCTGTTAAATTGTTGGGAAACAACTGCGACTCTGGGCATTTTGATTCTCCGTGGTTATGGCTGGTGTTCAGATAGATGTGGGATAAAAGCAAATATTTTCACCTCCATCATATAATGGCTTAGTTTGGAGCACTTTGTGGAGGTTTGCAGCAAATGGCTGGAAGGAGTTTCGCCTCTTTCCAGGACTTTCTAGAGAGACCGTTGCTTTTAGGCTTGTTGTCCAGCTGCACTAAAATTAATTTACATGGACCAGTTTAACTGTTAAATTTTTTTTATATTAAACTGTTACACTTCAAAATTGTCAATAATTTTTCATAATTTAGTATTTTTAAGGTATTTTTGTCATTTATCTAGTTTTGTCTATTTTTTTGGGAACAACATGCAAAGATATGAATAGATGTACATTTTTTTATCAAGTTATATATTGATTGATTGATTTTAGAGAATCAGTCACAAATGTCTTGCATGGGCTTCTATCATAAATTTTGATTACATTTTATTAGAATGGTCGAAATTTGACTATTCATTAATAATACTGAATTCATCAGATAATTCCTCCTCAAGAAGTCACAATCAGTTTATCACTTTTTTTTTTACACTTAGCAAGTTATTTAAAAGTGTTATCGAGATTTAACAGAAGCCAGAAAACTGCGATTATTGCAGCAACTGTTTTTTGTGCTGATTGCTGCCAGTCCTTGAGCACATCTCATTATGGAAACATAAGAAATTAAAAATAATAAACTGGTTCTTGAAAATCAGCTAGTAACAATTTAACTTTTGTATCAAGGCGAAAATTTATTAAAAAACAGTTTTATGACAAATAAGGAAAAACGGATAATTTCTATGTCATATTTCCATCATGATGTACGTGGTCGACACCGGGCCACGTGCCAGGATCACACGGGGGTTATAGTTGTTGGAGCAATAACTCTGGAGTTTGAGGATGTTGGCCACCAGTTTGCACATTTCTTCCTTGATTGTTTTCATCCCCCTTTATTTACTTTCTTTTTAAAAAATAAGCTTTTTTTATACTGCCATTGTGTATCTGTTCCTACTAAACCCAGCCGGTCGAAGCAGATGACGCTTGTACTGAGCCTGGTTCTGCTAAAGGTTTCTTCCTCATGAGGGAGTTTTTCCTTTCCACTGTCGCCTTCATGCTTGTTCAAGATGAGAGTTCTGTGATGGAGTTAAACTCAAAGCAGTCTGTTACTCACATAAATAATGTTAAATTATATATATTTTTTATATGAATGTTTCTGTTCAGTTCCCTGAGACGACTTCTGTTGTGACTTGGAGCTTTAGAAAATGTTTTCATTCATTCAACCTTTTACAGTATTTAGACAGATAACTCACATTAAGCCTCAAAGACTCGTTTACAAGTGAGATCTGTTTAGACAGACACAACAGTACATTGAACTGAATTGGCTGCATTCAATCTGGCGACCTTCCCACTGAGAAGTGACAGCTCTACTCCCTGCACCACTGTGCTGCCCGTTGGCACTTTGTTTTATTTAAAGTCATACAGCTCATTGGATATTAAGACGACACAACCTAAATAAAACTAAGTAAATGGAGTTCTCATACAAAGAAAGTCCTCTTACCTACTAGAATCTACCAGCACACAAACACAATGCGGAGGACTTGAGCCAATCAACTGAGGATCAAATGAATCTGAAGGAATCCAGTCGGAAAGAGAGATCCACTTTTCAAAAACTGCATTTGCTCAAAAAAATACATCACACTGGTTTTGAACAAAATTTATAAAGAACATCAGAGAAATATATTTGTATTGAATTAATATTCTAATTACAGATTTCATGGAAAACTTTTAGACGACACTTAATTTATATGAGCCTCAAGCTTTTTTGTTTTAATCAAGATGGCATTTGTGATTTTGCAGACGAGAAACGTTTTATTTCCAGTCTTCTTTGCCTCATTCGATCCCCGGAGACCGGCAACCTGCAGCTAAGAGGAGACGTGAGTGCCACAGCACCTGACAGCGTGTTGACTCTGTTTCTCATTGTAGTGACAGAGGAGCTACTCCAGAGTGGATAATTGTATCTCATGTCCCCTGCATGCTGCTTATTATTGATTCATAGAGAACAGAATGAACTCCTTGTAGATGTATGAAAATGCATTTAAGTGTCCATTCTCCTCTTCTGAAATCACAGCTGCAGCTATCTGCTTTTGTCACTTCTAGTCTTGAGCTCTGCCAGCGTAGCTTTTAAGGCTCTGGCAGGCGGGACGGAGCTTATATTTAACAAAGCTGACAGGCTGGACAGTAATGCAGTTGTCTGGGCTTTTATTTCTTACTTGGGATTAGGTTTTGAAAAGCCACAGCACATTAGAATGGAGTGCTCTGACTGTGACAGGGGCAGCATGAACGTTGAACTAGCCACATGTACCTGCTGCAACAAGAAGAAGACCTTTCTTTTCGACCAAGCATGCTCTACCTCCTCATGATTCTACTTTTGATCTTAGCTGATATTGTTATTGATTTTAATTGTTTTATTATTTGTTTTATTGACATTTAATTCTGTTGCTCCTTGTAGCACTTTGAGATTTTCATTAATGAAAAGTGCGTTATAAATTGAATTCATTATTATTATTATTATAAGACTGTACGAATATGTCTTTCTGCTTTCAGTGAACTACTGAGCTTTAGTTCTAGTCTGGATTTACAAAGATAGGTCAAGAGCATTTCTCTGGAAATTGTAAAAAGTACCAACCAAAGTGTTCGGGTCTGAAAACTGCTGATTTACAAGCACAAGCAAAACTAACTTACTTAAAAAGACAGAAGAAGCAGAACAAATTAATTTAAAGTTACAAACAAGTACCGTATTTTCCGGCCTATAAGTCAAGTTTTTTACTCATTTTCATGTCCTGTGACTTATAGGGCGAAGCGACATATTTATGGATTTTTTTCCCATATTTTTAGACCAATTTTTGGCTGAGATATGACCGTTTCCATTCATTCTGATGAAAAAAATGGAGCAGTACCACTTTCGGCCGCTAGGGTCCACCGACTGTTCCCACCCCATGTGTCCGACGGCAGCCTCCTCTGCTCGGACTCACTCTGTCGCAGCACGGCCTCCTGCTCTCTGGAGGTCTGAACTACGTGTTACCTCAGTGTTTGTTAGCAAAATAGGTCAAGAACCACAGGACAGATTTTGGTGAAACTTACAGAAAGTAATCACTGGATGGACTTTTACAACTGATTAGCTTTAGGAGATGTTTGAGCAAAAATTCGATTTATTTATAATTTATTTTCGCAGTGCGCGACCGTTTGGAAGACCGTCAAAGCGAAACTATTTAAATCCAGCAGATTTGACCATTACGTGCATTTATTAAGGAAAGTTAAGCTCAGAAACACTTTTGCTATAATGTCAGCAAACAAATAATTTTTTTTAGCTGTTTATCTTGTTAAATTTTAAAGAAATGAAGCGTATCCGCTCGCTGCGCGTGCATGCTTCGCAGCACAGATGTAGCAAAGCTATTTTTTTAATTCAGCTGATTTGACCGGTACGTGCATTTATTAAGGAAAAGTTCAGCTCAGACACATCTTTGCTATAATTTTCAGCAAACAAATAATTGTTTTTAATTGTTAATCTTGTTAAAGTCCTACCGTGCACGCTCCTGTGGCCATTTGCGGTGAAGCGTAACATACGCGACGCGACAGCGGTGACGCATAATAGATGCGACGTATACGGAGGTGCGACACGTTTATGGATTTTTCCATTTTATTGGACATAATTGGACTAACGCGACATATAGGGCGGAAAGTACGGTATTTATTTTATGTATGCTTGGTTTCTTCTATCATAAAGTTACAAAGAAAAGACTTCTGAAAATGACCTGACCGTCTTCTGCTAAATATCTGTAAACAGCTATGTGTTGCAAAACCAAGATGTGCCATAATAAACTTTATGCTCGCAGCTTGATAACATTACAATCTCCAGCGTCCGGTCAGAGACTCACTTCAGTTTAGTGATTTGAGACTTGTTCTTACTCCAGTCAGTTAGAATTACTGGTGTGGGGTCACTGTGATAAGGGTTCATCTGGCATTCTAAAATAAATGTCAATAAATTACAAGTCTTTTCATTTATGTCTTTCCTCATACGTGTTGTAGGACACTATTGTCTGTAAACCCACATCAAGCAAAACAATTGAAGACATGAACCTTTTTGCAAATAATGTCATTGTTGAATTGAAAGTGCACAACTTAAAATATCAGCATGATTTATTATATGGTATGGTATTTATTGTAAATATTCAACTCCCCCAAATTTAACCTCTGAAAGTGAAAACTAGCCATCTGTCCTGAGGTCTTTTGGATAAAAGACTTCCGGTAAATGTTTTAACAAGCTTTTTTTTTTTTTTTTTATCTGTCCAGAGGACCTCACGTAACATTTTGAGATGTCCTGAGATCACTCATTTTCAGTTTGCTTTCTCTTTCAAATATGATTTTAAAAAGTAGTGAGGTTTGGGGTTGTTTTTACTGAAAAGAAAACTACCGTATTTCCAACCTAAGTCACATTTTTTTGCATAATGTACATGCCCTGCGACTTATACATGGAAGTGACGTATTTATGGATTTTTCCCCATATTTATAAACCAATTTTTTGATGAGATATGACCTTTTTCATTCATTTTGACATTGACAGTACAGGTAATCCCCGACTTACGAGCGAGTTCCGTTCGTACAAGGTGCTCATAACACGAAATCTCGTATGTCGGAACACGAAATACGTGTCGCTCGTAACTCCGGATTTTCAGTCGTAAGTCGGAAATTTTTTGCTAGCGCTACTACGAACACTCATTTTCAACACAAACGTACATACTAGTTCATAAACATGCTCAGAAACTTGTTTCCAAACGGTTAGCTAACACACTTTCATCTAAAAACACATACCAGTGCTGTATTTTCTGTATGTTCTGTACAACTTTACTGTTCGTTAGTCAGCTCGTAAGTCCGGAACCTCGTATGTCGATGCACTTGTAAGTCGGGGAGTACCTGTATTTTCATTCAACCTTTATTTATACAGGCTAGCCTCGTTGAGTCACGGGGACTCATTTACAAGAGGGACCACTAACATTTTCAGCCGCTAGATGGCACTCCAGTGGTATGGCATGCCGTTACGTCATGTAATAGGTAAAAGTGGCTATGACACAATTGGCTTGCCATAGTCTGCCACCTTCATCCGGCTCACATACAGCAACCGTCCAATCAGCTGCATTATGCTGCCCCGCCCCAGAAAAATGCAGCTGATTTGACCATTAAAGTTCATTTATTAAGTAAAAGCTCAACGGAGACACATCTTTGCTGTAAAGTCGAACAAACAAATAATTGTTTTCAGGTAGTTACAGGTGACCCCCTACCAGTGGTGGGCAAATGAACGCTAGATAGCGCTAAAGCGCTAATCCGCTTACAGTGGACCTAAACTTTTTGTCAGCGTTTTTGTGGATTGACTAACTTTTATAATTCATGAGCGGATTTGTGCTATTTTTATTTAAAATGCAGTACCGCTAATAACTAATTATCTATCAGTAAAAACCAATAAACTTATTTAGAGGCTCTTATTCTGGCTCTGTTGCTGCTAGTTTTACCTTTTTCCCCACCGTAAAGAGCAGAGAGGAGGGGGGAGGGAGCAGAGGGGAGAACAGACTCGGATCTACCATGTAGGCAAATGATGCCGTTGCCTGGGGATCCCAATCAGCATGGGGCCCCGGCCCCGCCGCGCCCCGGCCAGTCACCTACATCCCTAACATTGATCCTGCTTGTTAATGTACATTTAACATAAAAATAATTATAGTTACGATGAAAACGATCATTAAATACGCAATAAAAAAAACGGTCGATTTCTTTATCCCCCTACTAAAAATGGACTATTCCATCTTGACATCTTCCGGGTCAGAGGTGAACTCAGGGGCTAATTCTGTGGCTAGCTGTTTGTGCTGGGTACTTGGATAAATCCGCAGAGAACCCCGCTGTTTCAAGCCAAATTAACGCGGCCGGAGGATTTTATTGTGTGTTTTGTGTCGACCATTCGACGGTGAGTCGTTAGTTTTATGTATTTTAGTTACTTTTCATTAAATCTGTTGACTACCTATAGAATCTTGACATCTTCCGGGTCAGAGGTGAACTGGACGCTGAACTCTGTGTCCAGCTGTTTGTGCTGGGTTACTAATGGATAAATCCGCAGAGAACCCCGCTGTTTCAAGCCAAATTAACGTGGCCGGAGGATTTTATTGTGTGTTTTGTGTCGACCATTCGACGGTGAGTCGTTAGTTTTATGTATTTGGGTTACTTTTATGTATAAATGCGGTGGCGACACACCCGTGTATTTGAGATTTAAAAGTGGTTTTAGGGATTAAAAGATCATTCTATTTTTTGTTGATTTCGTGGCCGAATAGAATATATGTACGTAAAGTATTAAATAAATCCTTTGATTTTTGTAATTTCATCCTTTTAGGATCATTTTTGTTACTTTTCAGTTGGCAGTGTAGTGCAAATATTGCATAACGCTGCCGGCTATATATAAATATATATATATATATAATATATAAATATATAAATAGCGGATTAGATTAGCTTCCCCTAATTTTCATAAGACATTTGTGCTTTTGAAATTGTGGACCTAAAAAAATTAATAAGCATTTTAGAAATTGTGGAACTAATTTTTGGATTAGCGCTGCCCAGCACTGCCCCCTACCTACGACTCCATCGACCTACGGCCGCCCGGACCTACGAACGTATCATATTTAATAAAAATATGAAATTACTGTATAAAAAAAATAAAAAATTATTATTATTATTTTTGTTTTTTTGTTTGTTTAAATGTTCTTAATTTTCATGTGTACATCACTTTGTTGCAGCTATGTTTCTGATCATTTTTGTCATGATTGCGCAATCTTGGGCAGCAAGAAGTAGGTCTTCGGTTTACACGGTCACAAATTAATGTAGAACACCGGACGCCATTTTAGGTTCAGTCACGGGGGCCTTTGAAGGTCTCCGGTCACAAATTAATGTAGAACACCGGACGCCATTTTAGGTTAGCTGCCGGGAGCCGGCCTTTGAAGACTGGTGACCAGGATCGCATCATATGGATTAATTACTAGCTGGAATCGCTCTGTGAGCTCTGTGGACGTCTCAGGCTGGAGCAGCAGCTGCAGATTGATCGCCGATTGATCGCCGATCGCCGCACCGCCGCTCCAACACCAGCTCATGGCCTGGCTAGCAGAAGCTAACACAGGCCTCGAGCAGCTGCCGTGGTCCGCTCGCCGGCCGCCGCGCTGCTCGGCCCGACAACAACAACGCATGGCAACCTAAGATGTCGGCTTTGACCATCTCAAAGTAAGAAATTATATTTTTATTTATTCTGTAAATGTGAATAGCAATGTTTAATATTACTGTAGTGGACCTACCCAGGGTCAAATTAAGGTTTTTGAACTGTCCAGTGATGACCTTTACTGACCTCTCAGTAAAGCAAGACATTTACTACAAAATTATTCATTTAGCTATAATCTGATAACATAGTCACCAATAAGAGACTATTTCTATCTTTGATTTTAGGCTGATGTGATCAAAAGAATAACTTTTGTCATTTTCATGATGTGTGCTTTTAAGCTGTGTTATTCTGTGAGAGTTAAACTGTGTTTCACTGCTGTGTCAAAGGTGCAATCTCGGGTCACAGAGACTTCTTTTAATTTTGTTAATTCAAATGTTATCAAATGAATAATTTTATTTGTAAGAGCATCAGTACATTTTAATGTCAGATAAATCAAATACTCTGCTTAATTCAAAATGTTGTACATGGAGGATTTCTCCTCTCCTCTCGAACTTGCATGTGAAGATAAAAGGAACACTTTATCTCATTCATTTTAGCTTGAGCTCAGGACAATCTAGACACCCAAAGACTTTTGTTTTTGTCCTATTTAATAATCAAGCTATTATCATTAATAGGTCCCATATGTGATGCTTAATGACGTTGTTTTAATCAAACCAACAGTATTTTGTTAAAGTGTTAAAGCAAAGGAATCAGTTTTATGATAAAATGCTGACATCTGAAACTAACACTTTATCTTTCTGACAAACTAATCTTTTGACCCCCTTTCAACATGTTGATGTCATCCTCACATCAACTTATGATGCCATTCGGCCAATCAGAAAGAACACATTTTCTGGGTCACGTCTCAGTTAAAACCTTCACATCTTACTTTCTCTTAGGAGTTTGCTGAGGTCCTCAACCCCTGATGAGGTTCCCCAAAGAACTGATGATCGTCTGGTCAACACGCTAATGACCATGTCATTCAGTTAAAGACTTATAACATGCCAAGTTATAAGCCATCTTCAACAGCTGAAAAGCTCTCTTTTATTGACATTCCTTTAAGGAACGTCTTATCTTGAAACAACACCAGGAGCTGCCGTTACTTTCGGTTCGAGTCAAGGCGCACGTCTGGAGACGCTGAGAATGGTAAACGAACTGACCAAACTGGACCGAGGGAGACTGACCATCTTCACGAGGTAACAAGTCGTCAAATGCTTTGCCAAGGGTACCAACGTGTAGCTTTAATCGGCCGGAGAACTGCCATGTTTCTGGTTAAAACACATCAAGATAACTCCCTGACTCTTAACTTTTCTTCCTCCATTTTTCTCCTCCTAAATCTTTCCCTCTCTATCTAAGCTGGAACTATTTTAAGCTGAAGAGCCCACAGACTAAATATGTTAACATCCAATATTTATGTCTGTTGTGTTATGATTCAAGTGTGCTGACGTATTAATTTGAAAGAAAGTGAAATCATGTCAATCAAGTGTAATGGTGTTAATTTAGTTGATTTATTTTAAATAAATGATAGTGTCTCTTTGACATATCAAACTAAGTTAACGTCTTTGTCACTTAATGGCTTTGTGTATTTATCCATCATAAAGATCACAGAAATATTGGGTAAACTGAAAAAGAACAGAATCCGTGAATTTACTATTCAATCTGAATAAGTAGATTAATTAAGGATAAAGAGGTCAGTATTAATATTGACCTCCTCATAATTCTTACATCTGGTGGCCTTCGTACGTGGTTCTGAAAGTTTATTGATTTCTGTGGTTTCTCATGAACTGTAACGTCATGTTTGCATAAGTGGATCCAAGTTTTAAACTCTGAGGATAATGATTTTGGCTGGAAGTGTTCAAAGCAGGCAGATTCTGCATGTTTTTATCATTTGAAGCTGTGAGATTATTATTGTTTCAACTCTGTTAGACGCTGTTGGAAGCATTCAGGTGAAGTTTTGTCAGCCGTGGTCTGTGGTGGTTCTGGTCCTGGTTCGGTCCAGTTCACGCAGACTCCTGTACAAAGCTTTGTTTGACCGCCGAGTCAAAAGCCTGAAAGCTAATTTAACATCTACAAGATTGCTGTTGTGGTATTTTACATTTTAGAGCAGGTCAGAGAAGCATATTACTGTAGAACGTAGTCGGATAGTGGTTCTGTTCAGACCCGAGTTTCTGATCCACGACGAAGTGGACCAGAACCGACGTTGACGCGCTCCGAGAGAGTCCGTGTTTGTTCAACAGCTGCAGTGCTGTGTTACTGAGCGTAACTAAGTTGGCCTGTCTAGGTGTGTTCGCCGCATGTTTCAGAATTTTGGAAAGTTAATTTGTAGCGTCTGAGTTGTTTTAAGAGTCTATAAAGTTGTGGTCTGTTGTGCGAGCTAACGTTAGAGCTACGTGTCCAAGTACACGTTTGTTTATGAGCTGTGATTGGATGAAACGAGAGCTGGGAGCTGTCAATCACTCGTAGCGAACGCTGATTCGCTGTAGTGGGAACGCACGCCGTTGCGACCAACCCACTTTGTCGTCATTTCCGGTACTTCATTGGTCGAAGGTTAGAAAACTACATTTACCATGGTTGCTTGGGAAAAGGACTACAAGCACTGTGATTGATTGGTTGACGTCACGTATCTGTGTAGCGAGCTCCGCCTCGCTCAGCACAGCAGAGCTGGTGACGCGCTGCGTCGACCCGCCTATTTGTGTCGTCATTTCCTGGTGCACTTTGAGTGACGAACAGTCACGTTCACAAAAAACATCATAAAAAGTCAGCATTTTATGGTGAGTTACCAGCTTTTAATTTTGTTCTGTACACAAACAATAGCTCCTGTTTATTTTAAATAAAATATTTAGAATAACAGAGGTACGGACAAACATTTTTGCTTATTTTAAATACAAAGAATTTAAAATAACAAACAAAAGTACAGTTTTCACTCCAGATAACTAAAAAATTTTTCCTTTCTCTTCCTTTCTCTGACACATCATCTTCCACAGTCGTCCTGTGCACATTTAAACTTTCCTGTTTATTTCAAATAGTGAAAAGTTTAGAATAACGAATACAGAACATCTTTTATTTTGATTTTCACTGAAAATCCAGATAAAAGATGGCAGGCACAGAGGGTGAGACCCCTGACACCTCTGATACAGGGCAGCCTGTGCCACCTCAAGGCCACGACCCGACCAAAGCAGATTGGATCGAATGTGCCTTATTTTCACTCACAGGGCCCATCACAAACTACCATGAAGAGACACAGTTGATGGAGGAAGCAGATGTGGACAGTGCATTAAAAACTGTAACAGCTGGAACCACAACGGCTGAAAAGAAAGCAGACAGAGATAAACGTTTGGCTAAATTAAGCCTTCTGTTAAAGGCCAAGCTAGACTTTGAAACTGCTGTACGCCGGGCTGTCTCTACATCATGTTTAACAGCACAAAGGGAGGTTGCCACTTTACAGCAGGAGGTAAAGAGTTTAACACAGTCGAGTATTGGCAGCGCTGAACAAACGCGTAGTCTCTACGAAGAATGCAGAGTGTTAAAAAGGGATTTTGACCAATCACAAGATGATTTGGAAAAATGTGTGGTGGAGAAGGATACGTATTACCATCAATACAAGTCGCTTCAGGCGGATTGTGGGGAGGCACGAGACGCGCTGGAAAAATGCACGGACACCCTGGAATCATTATCACTACGGTACACAAGGCTGCAAGAAGATTATAGAAAATCACAAGAACAGCACATGATGTTACAACGTGAAAATGATGGGTTAAAAGTCCAACTGAATAGTTGTAAAATAGAGCGTGCATCAGCAATGAACAAACTCTTTGAAGAAGAGAGAAAATGTTTGGGTCTCATGAGTAAACACCTTGAGAACTCACCGCCTCCGCTGCCTCCTCCCATACCTGATGACCTACTCCCTCCTCCACCGCCCCCGCCCATGCCAGATGCACTACTCCCTCCAACACCACCGCGCCGTCCCTTAGGGCCTCTAAAACCGACAATCCCACCGGATGCACCGGTGGGTGGATCTGATAATAACCCACAAATACCTCTATCAATGGCTGAACTACGGAATATGGCGAAAAGCATTCAAACCTTCGCCCCTGGCCCAATGGGCTCACACGAAACCAAGATCTATCTCGAGGACCTTGATTTCCAGCTTCAACGTTTCCCAGAAGCTACAGATGATGATAGAATCTGTCTGTTAAGGTTAACATCGGACAGGACGGTGCATGCTTTTATGAAGCGTCAACGAGAAGCAGTGATGAAAGACTACAGTCTTCTCTGTGCTGCGCTGATAAGGGAGTTTTCTCCTTGCACGGGGCCCGATGGCATCATAACAGCAGCTAACATCAAGCAAGGTAGGAATGAACACCCAAGGTCATATTATGACCGAATATTCCGTGCCTATTTCGGGGACAGATGCGAACCTGAAATGGAGGAGGAGGTAGGGTTTAAGTATATTTTCAGCCAAAACCTCTGCCCTGACATAAGAGAGAAAGTACATGTCAGCGCAAACTATAAACGGAGGTCCATCGAAGACATAAGAGAGTGCGCGATAGATGTTTTTACAGGTCGCACACCAAACAAAACACCCTTTGAAGTGTGTCCTGGTGAAAAGGTCAAATACCAAACGCTAGACCTTGAAGGAGCAAGAGCGCCAGCTCACTCTTTTAAGGAAGCCGAGAATAAGCAAAATTTCCAACCTGACAGACCGCAAAATGAAGGTGTCCGCTGGAACAAAGACCAAAAGGGGTCCAGAGACCCCAAGTGGTACAGGCCGCATCAAGAGGAAGAGCCCCATCAAAAAAGGAGGGCTTTCCAAAAGAAAAAGAAATATGGGTCCCAAGGAGACTCATATGAAAGAGGGTGGTCCCAGAGAGGACCCCCGAGCAATGCGCCAGCTCCTGCACCTCAAACTGAACAGTCTGGGGCGAGGAAAAACCCACAGAAGTTCCAGAAAAAAGGCCCTAAACCTCTGTCTTCAGAAGAGATGGAGAACATACGTCGGTTGTTAGAAAGTTTGAAAAAAACAAACAAGGAAAACAAACCTGGAGTGATGTGTAGCACTATCATTGATAGTGACTCAGAACACACAAATAACAGCAATGCCACGATTGCTGACAGTCACCAAGATACTGATGGTCAGGATGCTGACAATCAGGGTATAGACAGTCAACAAGATGTTGACTGTAACCATGACATCATTGTTACAGAGTCCGAGAGCCCCTCATCAGAAAAAGGGGGGGAAAGCGCACTCACCAAAGACAATGACTCGTCACAGACCGATCACTCAGACCCATGTGTGACTGCACTACCAGTACAGGTGAATGAAATTCACACAGACAATGGTAGACGTAACACACGTCGGAAAAAACCTGGTAGGTTCCTGTGTAACATTATCAGGAAGGGGCCCGCTAAGAAGGCTTACCTGTCAATCACTTTAGAAGGGGTCCTCACAGAAGAGGCCCTCCTGGATGGTGGGGCTGACATAACCATTATGTCTCCCACACTGTTGAAGGAGCTAAGGATAGCCGCTAACGGGGTTGACAGGGAAATACCCCTCAAAGAATGTGCTGTAGTACTACAGGGACTCTCAGAGACGAGTACAACCCTTACAGCTATAGCCATGGTTCATATGCAGATTGGTGAAATGACGCTATACCACCCGGTACACGTGTCCACCGTTGACTCATTCCCATTTTTGGTTGGCCAAGACTTTATAAACCGCTTTGACGCGATTATAGATTATGGCGATCAAACAATGTGGACCAGAGTGAGCCAACCACTGCCGATCGATATGCCTACACATGGTGACACTGACTGTTTAACAGCAGGTACCGCGGAAGGCACAAAGGGGTCCTCCAACGAGAGCACAATCCCGGTAAGTGAACCTTCAGCAACAGGTGAGGCAGAAAAGGCCCAACAAGAGAGCCTCCTCTGCGAGCTGAAACAGTCAGCACTCACTGAACACTACCTACCGCAGGTAGTCAAAGGTGTTGAGATCCAAGGATCCCACACCGATGATGCTGTTTTGTCTCCTTGGACGGAGAAATCAGCGATCAGCCAAGCTTTCTATGGAACCTTGGTTAAAAAACAGTTGGGTCTAGAAATGAACAAAAAGGCTTTCCGCTTTTCGTTGGACCCCAACGATAAACAGGTAATGACCGCAAAAGGGATCATTGACCTGAAACTGATCTGGAACCAACGAGAACTGGATCACCCGTTCCTCGTGGTCCCGAACTTACCACATGCAACCTACATAGGCTCCGACATTTTGGTAAGGTTAGGTGTCCGAGTGGACATCAACAACAATGTACTGTGGTCACTAGACACAGCCACAAAGGACTCTCCTGTGCTAACAACAGAGAACCTTAAGGCTGGACAGACCATTCCAGAGGTCTGTCAGATTGCTAACAGCCATAACACTGCGGTACCACCTCAGGTTATGAACAAGCCGGTGATGTGTCACATCATGAAAGGACAAGCTATTAGCACAAAACTGGCATACTTTCAACCATCTCCTATGTTTTTCAACTTAGGACTGTCCATGGAGGCCACATTCCAAGTGACCCTCGACTGCAGAACCACGACTGTTGCTGTGTGCAACACAAGCACAGAAGAGGTACTGATCCCAAAAAACACACAGCTAGGATGGTTGATCTCCACTGATTTTCATGATTTTGAGCTAAGCATTCCATTTCTGGGAGGACTCCCAGAGAACTTGATCCCATATCAACACACGGGGCAAGTCTTGTTCACGAAACCAACACAGGCCATAGCTCTTTTCTCCCCCACTGAGTCCGACCAGGACACTGTCCGCAGGTTCGGTTTCAACAAAGGAGACAGTCTATGCCCCCAAACTTACAGTGCACTACCTGTTGACAGGTTTTACGACACTGAAGGGGACTCACTGGAGCTCCCCAAAGAACAAGAATCCCTCTCAGTTGCTTCACAGATTGACCAGGTGGTCGCCCAAGCCGACGCCCTGAAAACTGATGAAGAAAGGGACAAACTTCGCAAAGTTCTTCTAAAATATGAGAAATCATTCTCAACTGACTCGATGGATTGTGGGTTGACCACGCTCCACACAGTGAGCATCCCAACCCCGCCTAATGCTCCCCCTGCATTTGTCAGACAGTACAAGATTCCTCTGGCAGCACATCAACCTGTCAGAGAAATCATTAATGACCTGTTAGAAAAAGGTATCATCCGATACTGTAACAGCACTTACTCTGCGCCTTTATGGCCGGTGTTAAAACCTAATGGTAAGTGGAGACTCACTATAGACTACCGAAAGCTAAACAAACAAGTTCCCTTATCCAGATGGCCTATGACGCAACTCCAACAGGAACTGCCCAAGGTCACCAATGGTAAGTACTTCTCGACCCTCGACGTCGCCTCTGGTTTTTGGACCATCCCTGTGCGCGCCGAGGACCAGTACAAACTAGCTTTCACTTTTGGTGGCCGTCAGTACACCTTTAACAGGTGTCCCTTTGGCTACGCTAACTCACCTGCAGAGTTCAACATCTTCTTGAACAAAGCATGTCCAGACGCCCACGAGCGTGGAACACTGATCTACGTGGACGATGTCCTTTTGAGGCAGCCAACACTGGACTCACATTTGGCTGAGATCGACCACGTTCTGAATCAGCTGACAACTGCTGGTGCTAAGATATCACTGTCAAAATGCCAATGGTGCAGAACCAAAGTGGACTACGTTGGCCTACTTGTAGGTCCTGACGGAGTACAACCACAGCTGACTCGCACCCAAGGCCTCGACAATCTCAAAGTCCCCACCAATCTCAAAGAACTACAAAGTTTTCTGGGCGTGTGTAACTACTCGAACCAGTTCATCGAAAACTATGCGGACCTTGCGAAACCACTGACTGAACTCCTTAAAAAAGACGTACCATTTGTTTGGACTGACAAACAGCAACAGGCAATGGACGCTCTTATAAACAGGATCAAGTCAGCCCCTTGTTTAGTCTACCCAGACTACAACAAAGAGTTTTACTTGGAAGTGGGCTTCTCAGCTCATTGCATAAGTGCAGGTCTGTACCAGATACACGACAGAGACAAACGTGTAGTAGCCTATGCCAGCAAAACGATGGCAGGCCCCGAGTTGAGATTCTCAGACTGTGAGAAAGCTTTACTGACCACAGTGTGGGCAGTTAAACATTTCTCCAGCTACATTGGTGGACAGAAAATCATTGTGGAAACACAACACCAGCCAGTGACCTTTCTTAACAGTGAACGCATCAGAGATGGTGTGGTGACAAACTCACGTGTTGCAACGTGGCTCATGGCGCTTCAAAGTTTTAACCTAGACATACGTTATGGTCAAAACAAGAAGTCTCATCTGGGGACGGACTTGGCAATCTGCCAGAAGTGTACACAAGATGTACCAGCCACCCAGCCGCCGGTTGAGGTAAAACCCCAGTAACTGAAGACCCGAA